>CAKNYM010026180.1:0-19200 GCA_932195095.1 Andricus curvator | reverse complement strand
AAATTTGAGAACGCCCACTTTTACGGAAAGTATCGAAAGAGGAGACAGAAAATCTCTCTCTCCTTCTACAACTGGTTTTCTTGAAAAGTGGTAGTTATAAGACCACAAAGGGGTAATGTACAAAAAAATGTGTATCATATATATATATATATATATATATATATATATATATATTTTTGAATAAAATTACTTATAATTTTAAAAGTACGAAAATTCAACAAAAAACCTTTGTCTCTTCTTAAAGTCATCCCCCCCCAGAAAATAAACACGGCAGCAATGGTACTCTCAGTCCGAGAGTAGTAATATCGATCACATTAATAAAAACGAATTTAACGCAATATTAAATTCGGCAGTTTGTGGAAGCCTCCACGTATCAAAGCATTAACAACCAACAATTGAATATTGTAATTTGACAGACATCGACAGCAAGTTTGACGGTACGTAGCAAACTGATGGTGGCAGCGCTGGTATCAGATTACACACCATCGTCCTGCCACGTTACCGTTACACGTTACCGTTACACGTTACCGTTACACGTTACCGTTACACGTTACCGTTACACGTTATAGTTACACGTTACTGTTACCTATTTGTTTAAATCTGGTTACTATTTAATTACTATATTGTCTGAAAATTTTCTAGCAATGATGAACCAAATTACTCTAAATAACTGAAAATTGTGCAGCTAAAATATGCTAAGAATTTTTCTATTAATGTCCACTATGCAGCTATAGTATGCTAAATAGTTGAACGTGATTGAGTAAAATAAGTTAAGCGTTGTTGAGAGATTTTTCTGTAAACATTTAAATCGGCGATCGATTCTCATTCTAAAATATCTTTATTTTAGAATGAGAATCGATCGATAAGAATTATGCAGCTATAGTATGCTAAGTGATTCTTGCCTTTTGTTTATTATTTAGCTAAAGTATGCTGGAAAACTAAATATGACCGACATTTGGGAAGTGAGAGTTGACACCTTATTTAAATAAATTTTAACACTTGTTGTTTTTATTGTAATTTTCGTTAAAGTTCACTATGCAGCTAAAGTATGCTAAGTAGTTGAACATAATTAATGCTCGAATTGCGCTTATTCGAAAAGTCAAGAAAAGTAGAAAGAAGATAAATGAATTCTCTTCCTAAATGGGTGGTCGATTCTCACTCTAAAATAAAAATACAGTAATTATGCAGCTATAGTGTGCTAAATAATTGTTGTCTTCTGTTCGTTATGCAGCTAAAATATGCTAAATAACTGAACAATATTAATATTTAAGAGTGAAAGTTCACACTTCATTTGAACGAATTTTCATTGCGAGTTTAATTTTGACTCTCATTTTAAATGTCTTTGTCGATCCTGAGATATTAAAACGATAATTATGCAGCTAAATTATGCTAATTACTTCTCGTTAATGTTCACTATGCAGCTATAGTATGCTAAATAGTTGAACTCAAATAATTTACAGATTCGAAATTTTGACATGTTTAATGATTGAGTTTAAAACAAAGACTTACTTTCAATCGTTTTTTATAGTTAAATAAATTTTTTTCAATGTCTGCCTTGCCTGGTCCCAGTATAAAAAAATTTAAGCCACGTTCAGGTAAGAAATTCCGTGAAAGAAGAGACAAAGCGTTGTGTCTGAAATTTGCGGAACAAAGTTTGGCTGGAAAATTAATTGTTCACGAAATAAAAAGAGTGACACAGCCCAACGGAACTTCCGTAAATGTTCCATTCAACCTTAGGTTTGTGAATCCACCACCTCAGCCAGAGGAGGATAAATTCGAAACAATTACGAATTTCCACCAATTCAGCAATCTTTTTGACTCCCTGATCGGTAATGCTCAAAAGAGAATTGAGCAGAAAAATTATAAGAAAGCAAAGAATCTGATATAAGAAAACCTTAGATTGCAATTCAGATTCTGAATCGGAACAATAAAATTATGAAAATGAATAACGCCATTTCCTCTGATTTTTATTTCTCCTTGCACGAATAAAACGAGTAGTAGAAACTTTTTACGATGCCCAGCAGTTTTTTTTGATTGCAATAAGAAAAAATAAAAATTTCCCTGCCCTAGTAGCAACGTCTGCCTTGTATGACAGAGGCCAGAGTCTGGCTCAGCATCTGCTCCCTCTAGTCGACCAGACTGGCGGGAGAAATGACCAGACCAGACGAAAAACAGAATCTGGCGAATGAAGGAACCAGATTCTGGCATTTAGTTTAAACACTAGTAATTAATGTAGAATATAAATAATGAAATCGAAAATCTAGCAATCGGAAATTTGAACGATTCACAAGTATGACCAAACATGCAAGCATGCAAGCTTATACGACAACAGGTTATGTTTTTAATATTTCAGTGTGTGTCCTGGAATGTTGTGACGTCTCCGCAGTATATTTTCCCAGAAAAGGCTGAAATATAGTGTAAAACTATTACAGAAACTTATTTAGTACCATTTTACGTTATTGTAATTTTGTCTGGTGTATATCATGACCAGTCTGGACCAGGATCTGCTATACCAGACTCTGGTGCCAGAACAGCATGCCAAAGCGGAACCAGCCGGGCGCCAGGCTGCAAACAGATTCTGCTTTTTCTGGCGCCCAGCTTGCGCCAGTCTGCAGTTCTCTTGCTACTAGGGTGCTTGTTATATTAAATTTAATAAAAGTTAATAGATAATTGCTTCGGCCATATATAGAACGGACAAGAAATTAAATTGGAATTATTCATGAAATAATTCTAATTTTTGTTCCTTCTAATATAAGGCACTAGGGCAAATAAATGCAACGTAGTTTCGAGTACACGACCTCGTGCCAGAAGTAAATAAACGCGAGCGGAAGCAAAGTCACCGCGGCGGCTGAGGTGTAGAACGGAGGTACGAGAAGGCTATTGCACTCGTCCTCCAGGCAAGTGAAAAGTTTCTTGCGCGAATAAAACAAGTAGCATCAGCGGAAATAAAATAAAACTGATTTGCGTACGGCACCAAATAATCTTTGAAAGAATTATTATCCAATGATTCGAAAAGCCATGCAGTTTAAATACTGAAAATAAAGGTTCTTTTTTTTTAAATAAAACAAGCCCTTACTCTTTTCCAGAATTGATGCTAAAAATAAATAATAATAAATAATAATAAATTCCGGTGTGGTATCACTTCCCTCTTGTGTAGGATGTACCATCAAAAAATTAAATGTCTAAAAATTTTTAATTCCTCATAGAGACTAAAAAAAGAAACAAAGTAAATATCAATTCAATTAATAATTGATATTTAGCAATTCGCCCACTCACGAGCTCAACTGACGGGTCAAAGTTTTTCTTTCTCTTCCCAAAAATCCTAAATAATTTCTGAAAGAAAACCGAAGTCACGAGATTTTTCCTTCGAGTATTCTCAAATTACAAAATTATGTGGTACATCAGCGCCGACCTGAACTTAACGCATTAGCGAAGAAAAGGTCAACTGCAGCGCTTGAACATTCTTATTTCTTTCCATAAAAACAAAAAAAAAAGAAGAGGAAAAATTGTTGAATATTTAAATCAATACTCAGCGATCTTTAGCAAACTCTCTCGCGCGATCTTGAGCAGGATACGCAGCGTTTTGAGTTCCTCATCTGACATTCCATTGACTTTTTCCCAATGCCTGATCAAAAAACAGCCCTTTCCAAGCTCTCCTTAAAGTCTAAAACAAAAAGAGGAAAGCGAGCTGGAAAGAAAATTCAAGCTAGTGTAAGGATAATACCAGAAAGGTCAATTATCTACAATAATTTGATTAAACCGATAAAAAACTCAATTCCCACACTTGTGGTCAGACAAACAATTCGACCACCTATTGCGCCAATTCGAGAAACAGAAGTAGGGCATGTTGATGTAGAAGAAGCCCCTCTAGAAGAAGCACTTGAACAAGCAATCACGGCGTTTGATCAAGGAATAAGAATCGTTAACGTACGATCGATAACTCCCGATGACGATTCGGACGCAGAGACTGTAATAGTTACAACCGACACTGATGAAAGGGAAGAAATAGAGGCAATTACGTTAGATTAGATAGCGAAAATCTCGCGAATTCAATTTGAGTTGTATGTCTCCATATCTTCTCTTTCGAACTCCGGTACTATCACAATCCCGATTTACCGTGTGCACATCATTATTGGCCAACGAGTAAGTACTAAGTATTCGGATTAATAATAGTCACATGGTATTTAAATAATAATTAATTAGTCACAATCTAATTGATTGGTAGTCACTAAATATTAATTGATTATTCGCCTAGGTCAAGTCAGTTTCATTTCAAGCAAAATGGCCGGTGGCGACGAAACGCCATCTCACCCATGTCAATTAGAGAATAATACAGGAGATCCTCACGGGTCTAATGCGACTGGAAACGTGTCAAACAGCATTTTGGGGATCATTCATAACATCGAAAATCCTACAGGAACACAAATGGACGCGAGTGTGGTGGTTGCTTCAATGCTGGAGTGTATGAACCTCCAGCAAAGCACATACCACATTCCATCCTTTGGTGGAAAGAAACCTCCCCTAAAAGAGTTCCTTCAGGACATTGCTAATGGTGCAGTATACATAACTGTTAACAGTGAGCCTGCTTTTATCAAAGCGGTCCTGAGTAAACTCACGGGCACTGCGCGCGAAAGTGTTCGTGACAAACAGTTCAATAAAATTAACGACCTTATAGCGCACCTAAAAAAACGATTCGCGCCAATAAAAAAATACCAGTAGTATTTGGATGCGATCATCAGCTTTAGGATGAAAGATACAGAGAGTGTCAGTGACTATCACGACAGACTGAGAGGTCTTTTGAGCGGTGCCAGACACACCCTGGAAGAAAAATGGAAAGAAGGGGATGAAAGCAAAACAATGAAGAAACCAGTGTTGGAATGTGCTCGTGACGCATTCATCAGAGGCCTCCCTCAGGAGATGTCCACTTTCGTGGACACCCGTGACCCGAAGACGCTTGAAGAGGCACTCAAGTATGCACGGCATATAGAGGATCGAATCAAGTGTAAGGAGAGGACGAGAGCAGCTGCCGCATTTCACATTTCTAGGCAAAAGGAGTCTTCTTCAGAGCGACCTCGCTCACCTAGTCCTTATTCACTACAGATGGCGAAAACGGATACAAAGGAGAATCCTAGCCTTGCAAAAGATCAAGTAAGGCAAAGCCCTGCATCTATGATGATGCCTAACATGCCGTACCTCCCTCAGCAATATATGCAGATCCCCCCCCAATTCCAAAATTTTCAGCAGTTCCCAACCTACCCAGTCCCTCAACCAAACTACGGGTGTATGTATCCCTTCCAGTATATGCTTCCTTTTATGCAACAGCTGAATCAGAGTGGTGCAAATCAAATACCCCAACCTCCACAAAATAAGTACAGCGGAAATGCTACCCCTCCTAGGTCTTCATCGCCAGGCCCAGGGCATTTGAACTTCCACCAGACTCGTCGCAACGACGCAGCAGCGAGTCCATCACCCAAAGAGCGTCCGAAGACAGTTTCTTTTCTGAAAGATTTGGAAGAGTCTTCCGAGCAGGAGGTAAAAAGGAAGACTCACCAGTAGTGGAATTGAGTGCCCCCAAAATTAAAAAAACGAAGGCTAGTTTTCTTGTTGACCCGGGTTCAGACGTTTATTTATTTATACCATTAAACCATTTCCCTTTCAGGGTAGGCGTGACACTACCCGATTCGGGTAGTGTTTCTAGGTTTTTCTTGTATTTATAAATAACTACAAGTGTGGGCTCACCACACCCACGATGTGCCAACAGCACTCATGTCAGTATTCTTGAATGGTCACCCATCCAAGTACTAACCGCGTCCAAGGCTGCTTAACTTCAGTGATCTGACGAGAACTGGGTTTTACAGCGTGGTATGGCCGTTGGCCATAATTTAATTTAGTAAAATTACGTGTGCTACACGATTCAACAACAGTCGAGGATGAAGAACCACTGTCCATAGCAGGAATTACTGATCATCTGGTAGAAACCCTCGGTACAGTGGATCTGACAATTTTGAACACACCCGTAAATTTTCATGTTGTTCAATGTCAGTTCCCCATATCCGCCGACGGAATACTGGGAAGACCGTACTTGCGTCAAGAGCAAGCACAATTGTCCTTTAGACCTTTAGACCTTAGGATTCTTGCAAGAATCCTAAAAATTAAGGCTAGGACTCGGCAACAAGTTGCTATTGACATCACTAATCCAGATGTCACTGAGGGGTACTTACCAAGAATCCAAACATCGGAAGGGACATACCTAGGTGAAGCTGTAGTATCCTCTACGGGCGGAGTTTGTCATGTTCTTGCAATAAACATAAGAAATGAGGACGTCGAAATTGAGGTAACGCCCCAAGAGTTAATTCCTTTTGATTTTTGCAAATTTCCTGGCGAGGAAACTTCGGAATCAGAAAGTGAAAAACCATTGCGAGAATGGAATTCAAGCTGCGAGAGAAGATTTGAAAAAGTGATAAAGAGTTTACATCTCTCTCACCTAACATCGGAAGAGCAAGAAATCGTACTCCATTGGGTGAATGAGTATTCGGATGTATTCCATTTAAATAATGAGGAACTCACATGCACTCATTTGGTCCAGCATCGCATTCCTACAACGGATGATAGTGTCATCAAAAGGAAGCAATACCGTTATCCTCATGAGGTTTCTGAACAATTTTTTCTGAACAACAAGTTTCTGATTGATAAACAACTGAATAGCGGGATCATTGCACACTCCAAGTCTCCCTACAACTCCCCCTTATTGATAGTCCCGAAGAACCTAGATGCGTCTGGGACACGAAAATGGCGAGTTGTGATCGATTTCCGAGCCCTCAACGAAAAGGTCATCAGCGATGCCTATCCCTTACCCAACATCACATACATTTTGGACCATCTTGGGAAGGCACAATATTTTTCTGTGTTCGATCTGGCAAGTGGATTTCATCAGATTGAAACGCACCCAGATGACAGAGCAAAAACAGCTTTCTCTACTCCCCTTGGGCATTTCGAGTATATCCGGATGCCCATGGGAATCAAAATCGCTCCCGCGACATTCCAGCGTCTAATGGACCAAGTTTTGAAGGGCATGCAAGGAGCTGAGGCACTTATCTACCTCGATGACATAGTGATCTATTCCGAAACGCTGGAGGAACACGATGTCAAGGCACGACGAATACTCGACAGACTTCGAGCAGCAAATTTGAAATTGCAACCCGACAAGTGTGACTTCCTCAGGACTGAAGTGGCTTATCTAAGTCATTTCATTGGTCATGAAGGAGTTAAACCCAATCCGGCAAAGATAATAGCAATTCGAAATTTTCCGCGCCCGAAGACAGTCAAGAACATTCGCCAATTTCTGGGACTATCAGGATACTTTAGGAGGTTTATAAAAGATTATGCAAAAATAGCTAAGCGCCTATCTGACCTTCTCAAAAAGGATTTTGTGTGGGAATGGGGGCCGAAACAAAGACAAAGCTTTCGCAAATTGTGAAAGTATCTTAGTAAAGAACCTATCCTTCAATACCCCGATTTTGATCTACCCTTTAAGCTGACGACCGATGCATCTGAATTTGCTGTCGGAGCGGTATTATCTCAGGAGAAAGAAGGAATGGATATACCAATTGCCTACTTCTCCAAGGTTATGCATGACTGCGAACAAAGGTATGAGGACACGGAAAAGGAATGTCTGTCAGTGCTATACTCAGTGGAAAACTTCCGTCCATACTTGTACGGGCGAGAGTTTATCCTAGCCTGTGATCATGAGCCCGTACACTGGATGACTTATGTTGAAAACCCAGGAGCCAGACAACTACGTTGGAGGTTAAGACTCCAAGATTTTCAATACAAGTTCGAGTATAAGCAAGGAAAGTTGAACAGAGGCGTCGAGGCCCTGTCGGGAAATCCCGTAATCGGAAATGAGACTTCAGAATCCGAAGATTCATACGACTTAGACGATTCCAACAGCTCAGAACCCTTTCAACCCTCTCCCAGAAAGACTAAACCTCAGAAGTCTGCTACGGATTCTACGCAATCTAATGATGAAAAAACTCGGGTGCTGGTAGTCCATGACCGATCAATAAAATATCGCGCTTTTCCAGTGACTCGTGCTTCCATCAAGCAACAAGGAGATAAACAGGAAAAGAAAATTACTTCTATTCCTGCATTAGCGCCAAAAGAATCTGTATCCTCGAAGGACGCTGAGCGTTTAAAGAAAGCTCAACAGGGAGAAGGTACCTCGACCACCAAGTCAAAAACTGTAGGAACTGGCTCAACTACATCAAAATCTTCAACAGTTCTAGGAAAACCTTTTGTTACAAGATCCTCTCTCAAACCTGCAAAGGCCAACCCCAAATCTTCTCGGACATCTCTTAAACCCCGAGAAAGGCAGAAAGGAATCTCCCCTCCGAATGATTCTGATGAGTCATATGTGCCTCCTGCAGCATCTTATCGACCCCCAAATCCAGATGAGAGCTGCATCGGAAAAAGACCTCCGAGTTTGGAACCATCCAAGCAAATGAATTTTAAAACAATCCCTCCTTCCAAAACTGCACCTCCGAAGTTCCCACTTCAGAATCCGCCGTTCCTCCCTCTACACGAACCATTCGTGGACGTATATGTGGATGGCGCGAGTGTTTTCGACAAAGGTGCTCAAAAGGCTAGGGCAGGAATAGGAGTATGGTTTGGCCCAAATCACCCTCTAAATATTTCAGGGCAAATTCAGGGTCGCCAAACAAATAATTCCGCCGAAATACAAACAGCTACTGCAGCTGCTCGAAAGGCAACTGAAGCCGGAATAAAAAAATTAAGGATCAATACTGATTCAAAATTTTTAGTAGACAGCGCAACTGAATGGATTTTTCAAATGGGAGGAAAATGGTTGGAAAACCTCAGAAAACAAGCCAGTTGTAAACAGAGCTGAATTTGAGGAAATGAAGTCTGCCCTTAATTCCCTTGAAGTAACCTGGAACCATGTCCCAGGTCACAAGGGGATTTATGGAAATGAAATGGCCGATAGATTAGCCCGTGAAGGAATCGGAGAAGAATTTTCCTTCAGACTAGAGGATCCTGAAAATGAGGAGGAAACCTCTGCCCTCAACTCACCAATAGCTGATGTCGCCCCAGTGCTAGTGGATAGCGAAGAAACTGACTCCGAAGTAGATGAAGGTAAAGCAGAGAGTAAATCAGAGTACAGCCGTCTCAGATGGCGAAAAAGATGAAGACTTGTTGCAACAATTAGAGGCCCTCGATCCCTGCACGGGACTAGATGATAATACATTCGCCACCCGTGTGACGAATTTTCTCCAGGCTTACGAGAAAAATTTGGAAGAACAGAACACAGATGAGGAAGTCGGTCCGGATCTCCGGGAACATACTCAAATGCACCCCCTGAATTCTACTAGTGCCAGCCCAACAAAAGTTGACACTACTCAAGAAATTCTTGAATCACCACTAAGAGAAAAGCCATATTCCGGGGTGGGGCGCAAGAGTACCGTGAGATTCGAAGGCTGCCCTGAGGAAGCCGAATCCTCAATCTTCGGGACACAACCCCCAAGAAGGTCCCTATTTGCCACACCTGGAGTACATGTAACTCCACAAGCAAAATCTACCCCTTTTTCAGAAACTAACTCTGAAAGAGGAACGGATTCAAAAAAGAAACCGGATATAAGGCCGAGAAGACTAGAACAAGGAGCAGTACCCAGCAGCAATGTTAATTTCCCTACTGCCTTCTCAACATCAATGATTGAAGCCACCGTCCCATATATCGACACCTCGTCACCCCCGCCATCACCCCCGCCGGCGGATAACGTGGACGCACGATCAGTCACAATTTGTACAGATCAACCTAACATTCTCCATGAATGGAGACAATCACTAACGTACAAACGTGATAATTACGCTCCTTTTATCGCGGCAGATTGCGAACCCACAAGCTCAATCGCCAAACTACTGATAGCTACTAATCGTCTTGATCCGCAAGACCTTTGGGAATGCCGCCCTAAAAAGGGCCAGGTCCTGGTAACCCCTTCTGGCCGACATAAAACGTACTCAATAGTTGTGAAAAACCGACATGACGACGAAATAGACTGGAAGGATGTAACTCAGGGATTAAAAAACCTTCAAATTGCCCTAAAGCGTGATGCGAACATAAGTTGTCGCATGGCCAACTCTGGAGACCTCTTAGGAAGTCTCCCACAAAACAAAATGACGGAAATACTATCTCAGATTTTCCGGGGGGGTGATATAATAATCACCCTTTGCCACGGAAAAATTGAAACCCCTGCCCTAGAAGCAAGATTTAGATCTTGCTAGATCATTGCTGAATATCACGGCAGTCTTGTAGGTGGACACAAGGGCGTAACAAAGACTTACCAACGTATTCGCGAACACTACTATTGGCCTGGCATGCGGGATCAAGTTTGCGAATACGTACGGGCTTGCAGGAGCTGCCTTGAACAGAAGCTGGTCCGAGCTAGAACAAGGTAACCGATGCTTATAACTGACACCCCTTTTGGTGTATTTGAAAAGGTATCCCTCGATACAGTTGGGAAACTACCAACCACACCTAACGGAAATAGACGTATCTTGACAATGCACTATGCGAATGACTATGACGATTGGGATCGATTGCTCCCTTTTGCCATGTTCGCATATAACACGTCAGTCCACGAGGCGACCAATTTCACGCCATACGAGTTGGTTTTCGGTAGGTTAGCCGGAATACCTAGTTCCTTTCCTCAAGGCGAGGACCTAGAAACGTATGGGTCTTATTTACGTGATCTTGTTGTCAGATTGACCGAAAATCCAAAAATTGCAGCGAAAAATTTGATCAAAGCCAAGCTTCGCTCGAAAACTCAGTACGACAAAAAGGTTCGGCCATTAAACGGCAAAATAGGCGGTCAGGTTTTTGTAGTCAAGGACGCAAGAATGGGTAAATCTGACAGTAGGGCACGAGGCCCCTACACGATTGTTGGATTCACGGAAAACAACAATGTTGTCCTTGAAGCCTCTAACGGAGAACGCTTCATGAAACATGCTGGCAAACTCTTAGTAACCCACTGTTAGCCGCTAAGAAGTTACTAGTTAGCATATTCAGAAAGCATTGAAGTTGAAAATACGCCATCTCAGATCGAATAATGTTCCAAACAAGATTTTTAATGTAAACGCAATAAAAGGATATCTATGACCTTTGTCACTTTCGCTCTGAGCGCAGTTAAATGAAAAAAAAATTTGTATCATGTTTTATCTTTTGTTTTGTGAAAATTTCAATCTCGATGACGTACGTTCAACTTCACAATCATCAATAAAGAAAATCTAACTCCCGTCTATTTTTAGGTTTCAATATACCACAATGGACAACGTATTCGCTTTTATCTGGATATCCTTGGCTCTTCTCACAACAACAGTATGTCAGGAGGCATATGACACGCACCGAGTACTAACCTTCAACAGCAGCACCGGAATCTATTTCGAGAGTCTAGGACCAATGAGGCAGGCATCGAGCACATGGAGGATTATCACCTTCCTTCACATCAACGAGACTCACCGGTTCTTGAAGGTCCAGAAGCTTAAATCAAAGAGTCTCCCTGAAAACTGCCTTTCGATGCTAGAAAAGGAATGTAGGCAAATAATCGAGAACTACAACCTCGATTCCAAGCTACACATAGCTGAGAACCTTCAACGAGAGGTACTCAGAGAAATCGACGAGTTGACACGACGAACATCCCGCAAGATACCATCCAAAATACCTAAAGGGATGAGAAGTCGTCGAGCAACACCTATGCTAGGATTCTTAGGAGGAATTATAGGACCCGTCGCCGGCCTCCTGACATACGACGATGGACAACGCATTGAGGAGGAAATCGTCAACCTCAACCGAGTCGGATCGAATATCTCCCACCTCGTCGGACAACAGAACCATGTTATCCGAGCACAGTTAGAAGACATCCATCAAAGAAGTAAGGAGCAGAACGAAAGACAAGAACGGTTGGGAGCCGAACTTAAACAACTGACTAGAAGGATGAATGAAGCAAGCCTTGCTCTAACGCAGTTAGATTATACTGCAGCGTTAACTAAGGTTCTTAGGGCCACCGATAGTAGTTTGGACCATTATATAATATCCGCTGATCGAATCCTCGAAGTCATACATGCAGCACGACGAAACCAATTACATCCTTCTCTGTTAACTTCTGAACAACTTAAGCCAATATTCAGAGACGTTCAGGATCATGCTCCAGGACTCTCATTTCCAACCTCAGGGCCTAAGATCAGCATAGAAGAATTAGCAATGGTGGCTACCACCACCATAATCTGTAAAAACGGAACCCTTAAAATCCTCCTAGATGTCCCTCTCTAATAGATAAAATTTATTACAATGTCTATCAGCTGCACACGATACCAGTGGTGCAGCCCATCCTCAGGAATGGTTCAGACAAAGCATATGTCCGGTCTGAATACTCGCACATTGCGATGGATAATGCAGAACGAACATATGTCATCATGAAACAAAGAGAGATGGACCACTGTAAGTATGTGGACGAATACTACCTCTGTCCAGGCAACTTACCAATCTTTGAAGTTTTCTCGCATAAGACGTGCGAAAGCGAATTGCTGAGAAACCAAATTTCCGAATCATTCCGGCTCTGTGATATTCAGATATCGTATGGGGCGTTGCCCTACTTTGAGGCTATATCATCATTGGGCGGTTGGCTCTATTCACTCTTGGGTATCCTCAACACAGAAGTGATTTGTCCAGCGCAACCTACAAAGAGCTTACAGTTGTCTGGAATGGGATTGTTACAGATTGCACCTGGATGCAGAATTAAGACGAACCTCGTCTTCATCTAGACCTGTCTGAGTTGTCCCCCATATTGCTAAAACGTCAGAATTTCGAAGAATCTCATGAAATAAAGTCAAGCATATCTAAAAACACTTTGCTTCGAAAAAAAAACTTTCCAGGAAAACGAAATGACATTAGAACAAATTGAACAGCAATTAGAAGAAATAACTTTTAAAAGACAAGTAAGGACGAATCAAGATATGTTGATCCATGGCTCCTACGCGAGCATTGGAATTCTCGCCCTTGGACTTCTCGCATTTTGCTGCCGCCTACGAATTGTTGCCCAAATACGAAGCCTAACACGTTGCGTTTGCTCAAAATCTCAACAAGAATCAAACATGAACGGAAACAAAAATGATGAAGATACGCAGGATGCGTCCCCCGTTCGCATCCTGCTACCTACTGCTGCTCTTAATGAAGAGAGTATTCTTTCAACAACACCAGCAAATCCACTTCCGCAACGACGAGCTGTGCCGACAAACCTGGGACCGCAGAGTATTCCCATAATGCAACTGCCTCCTCAAACCTTGCAGCCAGCATAAAGTGTGTAGTAAAAATTCAGGAAAAGGTGGGAGGTCCTGAAGAAAAATAAAAATGGGCTTCCAAAAGTGATTTTGTACCTTAGTGTAGTGCCTAAAGTTACAATTAGGGTATAAGTCAAAAATAAGCTATTGAGCCACAAGAGAGAAGATAGAACCCAAGACGTTTCCTTGAACTCTTCTGGTAAAATAAATTTGGTAACAAACAGAAAATTGTTAGTTCCTCTTCCCTCTTATGGTTCAAAATTCGATAAAATTACCAAGTATTCAAATTTATTCAATTGTAAAGGGGAAATTTTACCAAAAGAAAATTTTTAATTTTTAAAAGTGATCGTTGCCACGCCCTTTCCCCCCCATTGGACAATAGCACTTTCGCCCTCCTCTTCCTCTGCCGCTATCCCCATGACCCTTTCCGCTCTGTAAAATCGAGCCATGGCACCGGACACTGAAAAAAGAGGGGAAAGGGCGAATAATGAAAATTCTTTTTTTAAAGTATCCATTAGAATCGCCTGGGAAAAGAATAGAAAAAGGGAAGACTCATTTGAAAGTATTGTCCATCTTCCTGCTAAACGCATTCTACTTCTTTCCCAAGGTAATTATAATTGAAAAAAAATGTATGTATGTCACAATAAGTTTCTCTTAGGACTTACCAAAGCATGGAGTCCCCAAAACCGGAAGCCTTCAAGCCGTTTCCGCTCTTGTCCTTGCAGGCATCATCTGAAAGAGAGACATAAAACTAAATGGATAAGTCACGATAAGTCACTACGGCCACGTCTCGTGACCACTGGACGGGTGGCAATGCACACATGTATGTGTGTATATGTGTGTAGGTATATATATATATGTGTGTGTGTGTGCATGTGTGTGTGGATAAACGCATGTACATGTAAGTGTAAATGTATGCATAAACATAGGTAAATAGTTGCGCACAACTGGGTACGCATGTTTGCACCGTCGAAAAGAACTCCACGAGAAATTGAAGAATCGTGCAATTGTACCCAAAAAGTATTTAAGATAATAAAGTAAAAAGTCAACTGCAAAGCCATTGTAATGGTAGCACTTACGTACTCAAATTTCGCGGACTACACTTCTTGAGTATAATTGCACTGCAAATAGTAACACTGACAATTATGAATTAAAATGTGGAATACAAATTGTATACTTACTTTTACAAGCACGAACGGCCATTTGAAAATCCATTGCTTCGAATGCAAGTTCCTGTATAAATTGTGTCAGCGTCGCACTAGGGTACAATGCAAACTAAAAAGTCGCGGACGCACGGCGTCAAAAACGCTGACCATGCAAAATATAATACAATACCATACTAGAGTAATGAAGGGCATGTAAATTAAAAAAGAAAAGTTTAGAATATTCGCCACGTAAAATATTGATGTTGCTTTAAAATTCAATACCTGAGACATTGATTTCAATCTTATTGACCTAGGTTATCGCGGACAAAAACCAATATTCCGGGGTGGAGTTGTTACATACGTAAATTCAAAGACATTAAAAATAAATAAAAGTATAGGTAAACATGAATGGAACTAGTGTCCAGGTATCCAAATTTTAAATTAAAACTCTGTAGGTGCATATAAATATGGGTGTATCCGAGTAGCGATGAAATATCCTATAAAGGATAGAGCTAGAAACAGAAAGGAATAAGAGAGAGACGCATAAGCTGGATCGTACGCATACCAGTTTACATTTAAAGTCCAGTTAAATAAGTATGCGCGGATACATGCATATTCTTCATGCACTGAGTAATCCGATGATGCCTCGTGATTTCTCACGTGTTCCTTATAATTAAATTTAATTATTCTAAACCGAAAAATTTATAGATGCTTTCATTACAAAAGTAAAGAATGCATACCAACATTAACTGTCATCCATTAATTGTCAAAGTCTAGAAGCTACTACTTATAAATAAATATAATAATAGGAGGTAAGCGATTTTACGAAGAAAGATCGTAGAAAAAAGAGAGAAGAAAACGGAAGAAAAGTTGCGCTCACATACACAACTTGCAACCCGGTCTTTCGCTTTGCTATAAACGTAGGGCATTGTCACACACATGTATGCGCTTGCCGGCTTGTGGTTTAAGTTCAATGTTCCTCATTCGCTTCTTACCATCCAATTTCACCACTTTTCCAATTAAGCTGACTGATGGTAAACACTGCCATGCGTGCTAAAGGAATACCAATATGCATAAAATGCTGAATTAAAATAACTAAGGCATTTCCTAATTGTCAATTTAAGGCAAGGAAACATAAAAACTAATTTATTTAATTCAGCGGATTCTATTACAAGAATTCTATTGCACAAAAATCTATTGCTAAAACCCTGTTGCAAATATTCCTGTCACATGTGAATGTGACTTCGAATTGCCAAATTGCTGACAACAGCTATAAAAAGCGTTCGATCAATTTGGGCGAATATTGCAGTGAATATTAGTCAGCAAATTCCATCTTTCCGTACATTCAACTTCCAAATCATCAAAAATCCCCATCGAACGAGTTTACCACTAGCCGATGAGCCAAAACAAAATGGCAGTCTGAGGAAGAACGTACTATTGAGTGGTTCTCCCCTCGGTATCTTTTACCTAAAAAGTCTAAGTTATAATCGCCCGTCTGCGGTTCGGGATCGGTCATTAATAGTTACCAACTTAAAGAAAGTAACATTCTGTTAACACCGTGCGGACGTAAAACTCCTAAATTGAAAGGGAACTCGCCCGACGAGTGACTTAAAATATATTTTTAAATATACATTTAAAGCTTAGTGCGAAAGAAAACGGAATACCGTGACAAATATCACGGAGAAAGATTCTTCTCTCGAATCTCAAAACGAGAGGGGAAATTTCTGAGAAAAATTCTAATTTAAAATTACCTAGAAAGAAAAATAGAGAAGAGGATGTTTCTTAAAGGTACTGTCACTCTTCTTGTTAGACACAATCTATTTCTCTTCCAAGGTAATTATAAAAGAAATTCAAAGACAAGAAGTTCTTGTGTGTGCAACGCGCAAGTGCTGAGGATCAAATTTGAGAACGCCCACTTTTACGGAAAGTATCGAAAGAGGAGAAAGAAAATCTCTCTCTCCTTCTACAACCGGTTCTCTTGAAAAGTGGTAGTTATAAGACCACAGAGGGGTAATGTAAAAAAAAATGTGTATCATATATATATATATATTTGAATAAAATTACTTATAATTTTAAAAGTACGAAAATTCAACAAAAAACCTTTGTCTCTTCTTAAAGTCACCCCCCCCCCCTCCCAGAAAAGAAACACGGCAGCAATGGTACTCTCAGTCCAAGAGTAGTAATATCGATCCCATTAATAAAAACGAATTTAACGCAATATTAAATTCGGCAGTTTGTGGAAGCCTCCACGTATCAAAACATTAACAACCAACAATTGAATATTGTAATTTGACAGACATCGACAGCAAGTTTGACGGTACGTAACACGCGATACCGCGAAGCAGTAGGTTCGTGGCTTTACTTAGCAAATGCTACTAGGCCTGATATTACTTACGCGGTAAATATCTTGAGCCGACATCAGGCTAATCCGACAGCAAACGATTGGAAAGCAGTTCAGCGGCTATTAGCGGTTATTAGGATGTACGGAGACCCCGTGGCCTGGCGTACTAAAAAACAGAAAAGTGTAGCCGTGTCGACGTGTGAAGCAGAGTATGTCGCAATGAGTGAGACGTGCTTAGAGCTGACAGTATTGAAAGACTCCATAGAAAGAATCACAGGAAATACTGTTAATAAAGTGACGTTATTTTGTGATAATAATGCTGCTAGGTCTATCACCGAAGTACAGGGATGCGTCAGATTGAGGCATTTAAGGACGATAAGAGAAAACTATGTGAAACAATGCGTAAGAGAGGGAATGATAAAAATAGAATGGGTTGAATCAAAGGATCAAATGGTGGATATATTTACAAAGCCTCTATCCTTTAGCGTACATGAAAAATTGACGAATTTCATTTTGAACACTAGTGTAAATTGAATTATAGGTGCTGTCTATTATACAGAACATTAAGAGTATGTTTAGCTCGAGATTCATACTAATTGTCTACGTAATTGGTTAAGTTGTTCAAAGATTGTCGGATTCCTTGTGTACCTTGTATATTTCATATTTTTAAGCTCGTTCTGTACATGCGTAAATATATAAAGCGATGCGAATACTCTCGTGAGGGAGTGACAGAATGTAGGTACATGTATGGCATTGTGCGACTCGTATTCACATTGCTGCGTTGCGCGCGTGCGCAGACTCTTGACTGTATGTTCGACGCTGCGACGCCGCTTGACTCACTCCTTGTTGGTCGCTCGTGCCGAGCAGTGGTTTTGTTCATTCTCTCCGACGTTACAATAAAGATTCACTTTTCATACTACACCTGTCTTGGCTCTGCCCTTTCTATATAACCCAACAGATTCTTTTGTAATGAATTGTAAGAGAAAATTAAAAAAGATTAGATGACATTTTTAATTATTTCCTAAAAATTTTAAAAAGAGTGTAAAAGATTTTAAAGCAAAATTCTGCAATTTTGCCATATTATATAATTTTAGAAAAATTAAAATAATTTTTTATTTCGAAAAATTAATTTTTAAAGATTATTTAAAAAGATTTAAAAATTTGTCAAAGAAGAATCTTAAAGATTTTAGCGCAATTTTTTTAATTTTCAGAATTAAAACAAAATTTAGGAAAAATTTGAATAATCTTTAAAGTTTAGGAGGTTTGTCTGATAAGATTTAAAAATAGTATATTGCGTGACGAGGGACAATTTTTCATCATATCGACAATCGAAAATTCGTCTTGAGGTGCCTAGCGGGTCGACAATCGAATTTTCAACCCGCTCCACAGGCATCGAAAGTCGAATTTTCGATTGAGGTATCATGAAAAATAATTTTCCTAACATTCGTGTGAAAATTTAAAATGATTTTTTACTTTGAAAAATCAACTTCAAGAGAAAATTAAAAAAGGTTTTTAAACATATCGAACGATTTCCTAAAATTTCGAAGAAGGGTGTAGAAGATTTTAAAGCAAAATTTTTCTATCTGGTAAAATAAAAGATTTCAAAAATAAACCTTAGAAGCCTTAAAAGAATTTCGAAAGGTTTCAAGGGAATGAAGAAATTTTCTTAAAACTCCTGGGAAAATTTAGAAGATTATAAGGGGTCATTCACAAAATACGTGATACGTTTACGGATGGGCGGGAGTCTGTCGAAGTTATGTTTTTATTTTATTAAGTTTCCCATGTTAAGAACAATGGGAAAAGTATCACGCGGAAGGGGGGGGGGGGTCAAAGTTCCTGAAAAATGTATCACGTATTTTGTGAATGACCCCTAAGGCCATTTTATTACATTTTGAATGAATTTTCAAAATTTTAAGAAAAATTCGAGTCAGTTAAAAATATTTTTAGGGATTTAAGACGCTTTAAATGGATCAGAAATATTTGAAAACTTTTCAGGCTATTAACCAGTGAACCCTTGGCACCTCCAAGACGCCGATGATCAAGAAGATTAGCTTAACAGAATATTCCGGGTATAACCGCCGCAATTTTACCTATACGTAATCTATATGGAATTCCAAACAGAAATTCTACTGGTTTCTATATGGAGATTTCTTACAGGATTTTTAAGACATCTCGCTATGTCCCGACCTCTATACGGATCTATAAGGATGTTACCAATATGTAATCTATATGGAATTCCAAACAGAAATTCTACTAGGTTCTATATGTATATTTCGAACAGGATTTTTCAAACATTGCGCTATGTCCCGACCTCTATACGGATCTATATGTATTTTACCTATACGTAATCTATATGGAATTCCAAAA
>CAKNYM010026174.1:0-38032 GCA_932195095.1 Andricus curvator | reverse complement strand
TTCTAGGACAGAAGGAGCAGAAGCGGATGACGTACACGTTCCAGTTGTGTCGGGATTGGTTGCTTCAAGGAACCATGATCGTAGCTTCTGGAGCCTACAAATTCTCTATAATAATAATACCCTACCGAAGATGTTCTCGCGTTGGCTTGTCGCTTCCCGTGGATCGTCGGGGCGCCCCTGAAGCCACCGCTCGGGCCACAGTATGCGGGACGGTGGTGATGGTGAGCTGCGAGATGGTCAGACAGATTTCACTAATCAAACAGCTGGCCAGCAAGAACATCTGCGACAAACGGTAAGCAGTGGAACATCAACTGCGCCTGCTGGAGGTTGCTTTGGCTAGCGTTAGCTATTTGCAGCCAACCACCTCAACAGAAATACCGTGGGAGAGCATCAAGCAGGATACCACGATGAAAGAGGAATCGGTGCGTCCCTACTATGAAAGTGCGAAGTTTGAAACCACACGCGAAAAAGGATACAATTTTAGGACGAAATTTGCTGAAAAGTATCCTCATATAAACAAAGTCGTACCAAGAGAAATTATCGGTAACCTGAAGAACATCAGGACTAATCTGCACATCCTAGAAGACCGAGCAATGGAGATTAAACAACAGGTTGAGTTGGCTTGGAGAAACGACAGCAATGAACATCAGTTAGAGAAAGCCGCGTCACACGATCAAGTAGCGGCAAGTGATGTTCTTCTTGAACCTGTTGGTGATCCAGCACCAGTAGCCCGAGTTAGCCACAAGAATAAATAAGCAGAATCTCGCAGACCAAAAACGCTCAATATCTGTAAACAGATTGCTTTTGGCTGTTGAAATAGCTGCCATCAAAATGGAAGTGGAACAGCAGCTTCCTATTGATGAACTCCTCTTGGAAGATTCGTACAACGAAGACCTGATTGAAGCTGAAGGCATACGTGCTAAGGATAATGAACATTAAGTACCGGATTCACTAGAACCACATCCTTATATTAATAACGTTTATGCGAACAGCGAAATCCCAGAAAAAGAACAGCACCTTGAAAGGAATTTCGTTCATGCTTTACTAGAGTTCAGACATGTAGAACCAACACAAAGGCATTCTCTACCCAAGATGAACATCAAAAAGGATCTGCGCGCACTATTAGGATACGTGAACAGGAAGGTTTTACCTATACATTTGAACGCAACACTAACTGCGTTAGAGGTGCAAACTCTTGTGTAGTGTGCAGCTGTAGCAACCGTTAAAACGTTGGGCCTCAGAACTAAGCCTGCAAATGCAGTCTTTGCTAAAGGAAGGGAATGAGATCCACCATGCAAGATCAGATTGGATGTAGGTGTCAGCAAAGTAAGGTGCAAATTGGATCGATTGACTCAATATAAGAAAGAAAATAGAACCAAAAAGCTCATGCACCATGGTAAAAAACATCCACCCCTGGTACATCGAGACATTGACACCAGAAATATTGGATGAGATTATAGACTCCCAATGACAGAAATTTGATGTTCTTACTGCTAGACTGCGTCGGTATAAGAAAAGTAGCGCAAAAACGCAACAAAACCGAACCTTTCAGGCAGATGAAAGAAGGTTCTATCGTGAAATAAGTGTAAAGCAAAATAACCAGCAACACACCGAAGTTCCTTAATTGGAAGACATGACTAACTACTGGTCAGGTGTTTGGGGGAAAACTAACAGAAGCAATTTAGACGCTGCGTGGTTTCAACTAGAAAAAGCAAGAGCTAGCAAAGACCCTGAAATGGAGCTGACTAACATCACAGCTTCAAATGTTTCAACGGTTTTGAAAAGGGAAAGTAACTGGAAAGCTCCAGGTCCGGACATGGTGCAAAACTTCTGGTAAAAGAGCCTGACAAGTGTGTATCCTACGTTGGCAAGGTGTTTTCAGAAGATCTTCGAACACCCAGATCTGATGCCAGGCTTTATGCTCAAGGGTACTACGTATATGTCGCCTCAAAAACCAAACGTTCAAAATCCATATAAATTTAAACCGATAGCCTGTCTTCCAACAATTTATGAATGCCTTACAGCCATTATTACAGATAAGGTATATTCTCACTGCGACGAGAATGACATCCTAACAGAAGAACAGAAAGGATGTTGTAAAAACTCGCAGGCCACTAAAGATCTAGTCACCATAGACGTTGTTGCCATGACGCAAGCTCGTAAACATTAAAGAAACTTGCACATGGCATGCATTGACTACAAAAAAGCGTTTCCTTCCGTACCACATGACTATTTGCTTAACGTATTGAAAATATTCAAAATTTGCCAACGCATCATCGGAGTTCGTACTAGATAAATCCAGAACAATGCATTTAACCAGAGGAGAATTAGGGACCACAGAGCTAAAGAACGATTTCGAGCATGACTTTCAGGCAATGGATGAGTGCGCGTCATATAAATGCCTGGAAATTCTCGAATCTAAAGGTATTCAGCATACGATAGTTAAGAAGAGCCTCACGACTACCTTCACTACAAGACTCAGATTGATTCTGAAGAGTTCTCTTAACCCCGGCAAACAAAATCAGGGCAATCAACACCTATGCCATCCCTGTCCTCACGTACTGATTTTGGCTCGTCGAATGGTCTAACACCGACCTTGTAAGATTAAATAGAACCGTCCGCGTAGATGTTTTAGATATCAAGAAACTGTGTAAGTCACAAGTTATACAGTTGCGAGACTATTTTAACAGCAAGCGGGACGTTGCGCTTTACAACACCAACTGTAAAGCTGATCTTGACTACACGCCCTTAAATTTTTCCTCAGAGAAGGCCTTGAATATCAAGGCGGAAACCATGGAGGAATTAGAAACGCAATAGAGAAAGAAAGCCATACAAGGCGAGCACCCTAAAGCGGTTGATCAATATAAAGTGGATAGTGAGGCATTCAATGTTTGGCTGAGAAAGGGCATCCTGTATCCAGAAACGGAACGATTTGTCATTGCGATTCAGGACAGGGTTGTCAGCACCATAAATTATCGCAAACACGTGTTACATGAAGACGCGGTTGACCGGTGCCGATTAGGTGGAGATACCAACGAATCCATCGAGCAAATTATTGATGGTTGTCGCGTAATGGCTTAAAGAAAATATACGCACAGACATAATGATGTGGCGAGCATTAAACGTCAACAACTTGCCCTAAACCTAGGACTCTTAACAGAATGGATGCCGTTCTATAGATACATTCCAATGCCCGTTTCGGAAAACGAAGATTACATCTTATATTGGGATGTTGCTATTCAGACGGATCATTACATCCGAGCCAATCGTCCCGAAATCGTGTTGCGAGAGAAAAAAGGTGGAAGAGTCCAAATCATTGACATTGCTTGTCCACTTAATTGAAATTTGCAGGAGACCTATACACCCAAGATCCATAAGTATATCGAGCTCAGGCATGAAGTAAAGACAATATGGAAGAATGTGAAACATGCATCTATTCATCCTATTGTGATTTCGGCTAACACACAATGTGCACGCAAGATGTACTGAATATCTTGAACATTTAGAAGTCAGTAGAGTGCTGGCAGCAGCTCAGAAGTCGAGTTTATTAAACACCTGTTGCATTGTAAGAAACTCTCTAGACCATCACGAAGCAAGCGACTAAGAACCTGTGGAGTGGCAGATGGTAGCTCTAAGAAAGCGTCCAGCGGCGACTGTTGATACCTCCACAGCTCGCAGCCGCTGTGTAAGAATAACAGCGGTAAAAGACGAACTGCAAACTACAGCATGCTCCTAATTTTGTAATAACATCATTGCAAATGATTTCAAAAATTGTATTAAATTAACTAATAACATCCTCATCTCATCAGTCACTTGACTTAGTTCGTGGCTATGATGAAGAACCGAGTTCACCCGAGAAAAAGTTTGAAAAACAATTAATGAGATCAACCAATAGCATCGGATCACAAAGTTCATCAACTAATATTATTATGGAAATAATTTGAAAACAATTAGAAGAAAAACCAGCTTTATCTGTCTATAAATGTACTCACTCTCATTAAAGATCATCTTTTCTCTAAAGGCAACTTGCTTTGATACAGAAATATTTAATCCGGTGATCGGCCTGAGAATTTTGTTGTGACGAACAAAGGGGCAAGTATTTTAGGCCCTTACAAGGTCCTTCGTTGGGCCTCTTAAAGCCCAACTGTCAAAAACATCCAACATCCGAAAACAGATTCAACAAATTCATGTTAAGAATGTTTTTTTAACGTTTTATAACAATCCAGCCTTCCCTATTGAAGTTATTTTTATCGCTTATTTCCAAACTGGGGCTTTAAACTTAGACTTCGATATTCTTTGAAATACACAAAGAGGGCAGCCATTATTAGACCCTGCTAGGTATCAGCTGGAATTATCTAGAGAAGCCCGCCGTGGTGGGACCTCGAGAGAGTCAACAGTTAAAAAGGACTATTCTGGAAAATTCCTACACGGGATGAATTGTAGAAACAGAAACTGATAAACCGATATTGATTTCCCTTTTATGTCAGGAATCAGGTCACAATTCTGAAAAGAACAGATCACTTAACAAATTGTAAGGGATAGAAAGAAAAACATGTAAATAAATTCTAAAGACTCATAGAGTATTAAATAAAATCCGGGTCTTTTATTAGCGGCCTTTTTCAAGAATAAGTTTCCCTCATGGAAGATCAATTATCCCGTACTTGCGGTGTATTTGGAAGCGTGGTTCGTGGTCTATTAGTGATCTGCTTCAAGCATAGTATTGCGGTGATAGAGTCTGGTTGCAGCGTTATGGGTCGTACTTAAATTACGTCACAGCTTAAGGGGGGGGGCACTCTAGGTACATTTTTTACGGTTTTATTGTTAAAATAGGGGAGAGGTGTCTGGAGTGGGCCAACAATCCTTTACGTAAATTAAGTACGGCCCGTTAGATGTATGGATTCCTATGAAGATCTGGTTAAGGGGTCGAAAGGCAAAAGGAGATAACTGGCAAAATAGAAATTATGCAGGAGAGCGAAAGAACATTATGTAAAATCAAAATCGCAAGTTAAACAAAAAATAATAAAATTCTGCTTCCGAGCTGAAGTATTGCTAAATCGATACCAAAAAAATGTTATTGAAAAAAAGCTTCCAGTTCTGAGAAAATACTCTCCGAAGAAGACCATGTCGGGTTGACGCTTTTTTTACACTGTGCAAGTCGAATTGAGACAGTAATAACAAATAAAGTACTCAATTAAAAAATAAACTGATAATTCATCCCCGAGATGTTGAGTTATTGAAGACAGGGGAAAAAGGTTTATATAAAAAAATGTCAACAGATTTAGTTTCAGTTTTGATGCTAAAATTTCATAGGTTCTTGAAAGTGTCTTAAAATCGTTTTAAAAATTATAGGTTTCATTTTCTTTCAATGGCGAGATGTCCCCGAGATGTTCAGTTCGCGAACACAGAGAAAAAAAGTGTTATCAAAAATATTATTTAGTTCCGAGAAAATCAATTTTTAATCAGACGGTGTCACGTGTGACAGACGATTTTTTCCTTTTTGGTAGTGATGAATGATAATATTTACATTTTTTGTTTTTAAACCATAGAGATATTGAAATATTTACCTCTCGCGAATATCATAGGAAATAGTTTGATCATAAAAATACGTTATTTTTAATGGAAAATTTTCTAGCAAAATCCCCATTTTCGGGAAATTGACACTTAGCTCCTTTCGTTTTTCCACCCTTCAGTTATCAATCCACACTGAACAGCATCTGTAAGTGTAGACTGGAGACTGGGCACTTAAGCTCAAACTGAAAATCAAATCCATGAGAAATGAAGGGTGGCGTTTAGCAAGAGACACCTTCGGTGCTGAATGGGAGGTGTTCTTTTCAATGAAGCACAGGTGCTGGTTATAAATATTTCTATTAGAATTTGGAGGAAGAACAGTCGAGTCACCATGTCTCACCAAAACGAAATCTAAAATATTTTCTTTAAAATGAGACCAAAATCATAATAAAATATTTACTGGTTCTCGAATTATTATAACAAATTTGGAAGCGTTCACAAGACAAAAATCGGTCGGTTACCAAAAGATCAACTGCCACTCAACCGAGCGATTTTTTGCTTGAACACGCTCCCACCTTCGTCTAATTTTAAAGAGGACATTTCAGACTTGAATTCATCAAAGTTTAATTTGTTCCATTTCCGTCCCATAATCATGCAAGCGGGGTAGATTGAGACTCGAGAATTGGTCAAAAACGAAAAAAAGGTCGGCCTTTCTCTCATGCAATCTCTGGCCCTCTTTATAGAAAATACTTGAGCAGGGCTTGATATTTGTAGAATTCAAAAAGCTTTGTCATAGTTTTTGTAAAATCTTTCTAGCTTAATTTTTCACACAGTTAGGAACTTTATAAGGCAAGCCTGTTTTTAATCTGATTTTCGTATGTGGACGCACTATTTTGATCGGTCAGTAGGAATATTTTAGGGGTGCCAGGTGGATTACGCATATGTATTTCGTAAATTTGATGTTTTTATAGACGCCTATGAAAACATCAAATTTACGAAATACATATCCACCTGGCATACCTAAAATAATCCTATTGACAAAACTTTCAGAGTGCCCCTCGTATTTACATAAGTTAAAGTACACTTAATATTCAGAAAATATAACAAACAGAATTGGTGTATCTCTTGAGTTTGACGTTGAGCGACGCGTTGACGGAATGACGGGCCTTCCGACAGTCAGGTGAAATATATTACGTCCTATTATACTGCAGTCCGGCCCTCATTAATTGTTGTGGGATCAAATTGCTATTTTTGAAAAATAATCCAAAGATTAGCACAAAAGTGATGAATGATAATTGTCATACCTATCCTGTTAACAGACGAAAACGCGTACGACTGACACTAAATGAACCAATGAACCTCACTGATTAAACCAGTGACTGAATTTCACTGAGTGAATCAGTGAAATTTCACTGCTTGCCAGTGACAAACTTCTGGCTATTTCAGCTAGTGAGATTTCACTGGTTCATTTGAAGGGAGTAGGTTGCTTTAGAGAGAGGATGCTCCAAAAAGGAGCAAATTCCGAAAAACTGATGAAACCTGACTTTATGCACCTGTTTCAAATAAATTTAATATGTTTAATCACAGTCTACAAACCAAAAAAGCTCCACTTCGGAGTTATTTCTATGGAATTATACATAACAGCCTCCAAAGAAAAAGAAAAAATGATGTTAGTTCAAAAATCCCCTTAGTGATTTTTTTCTTTCTGCTTTCAGAATGATCGTCGCGTATCATATAAATGAGATTAGGAAAAAAGCGAGAGCTAGAAGACCTTTGGGATTAAAGTCACTCGAAACACACTGGGATGAAAACAGAAGCAGGAAGGAATAGTGAGAAGTGATATCACCTTATGCGTTTCTCGAGCAGAGGTGGGAGAAACAACCTCTGAGATATCTTTCGTGTTCGTCAGCCTATCAAAGGAAAATGGGAAGCATACACTTTTGCATAGCGCATAATGCATAACGAATAAGGTTCTCGAAAAATCACAGGCCTCCATTTCAATCCCCGTGATTCTCGCAGAGCATGGCGCAGAAGGCGCCAGTATTGAAATTCTTTATAAAAACATACCGACCAAAGACATACGAAGAAGTTATTTAACATAATAGCTGTTTGTGATACAAGTGCGCAAAATAGGCGATTGCCGAAGAGTGTGAGACTTCCACCATGAGCCGCAGGCTCGAAACGAGTGCGAAAACGTAGACGAGTGCGAAGAGCTGAATTCAAATGCTGGAATCACACGAGTAGTAATCGCCTGTGCGTACATGTATCACACGCTATTTTTTGCAAAAACTACCCGGGAAATTTATGTAGCACTTTTTTTACACTTTTTTCATGTAATTCACGAAATTGAAGGAATTAATGGAATTCCATGATTTGAAGGAATTCTATCAATTCCTTGAATTACATGAATTCCATGATTTTCGCGAATTCCGTAAATTCCATGAATTCCGTGAATTCATCGGAATCCGTGAATTTACTGATTTCCGTGAATTTTTCTATGAAATTTCATTTCAATTCATTCCTTGAATTCTATGAATTCCTTCAATTCTTAGAATTCCGTGAATTCCTTGAATTCCATGAATTCATTTCACTTAAATATTCTTTCGAAGTTTCACTTCTACCGTGCGCCCCGAGACACACACTGTTTTAAAAAATATTTTTATTTTGCCGGTGTGCAAAGTTACCCATCTCTAAAATGCACATGCGCGTCCATTGCGTCGATTCGCAAAATAAACGTGTTTCAATGTGCGCATGCGCCCTTATTATTCCCGCATAGTCTGTTGGATTGAAGTATTTTGCATATCATTTAGTGGCATGGAAGCCCTCACTTTCGAGGTGGGTGTTGCAAAAAACCAATTACTTGTATAAATATTAGATTAATTGACTATGAAAAACACAGCTTTCATCATTCTTACGTCAACAATTGACAGTTGAGGTAACAAAATGCTGGTCGACGCTAACCCGCTATCTTGCAGAAAGCCCGGTACATAGGAAGCAACTATGCGCAGCCGTGTGCATTGAAGCGCGTTCTCTTATGCGCTATGCCTTATGCTCATTCGCTATGCGAAAGTGTGTGCTTCCCGATGAACACTCCATTCTGTGCACATGCGCATTACTGTTGTCGTGTCACGTGTCATCCCCAGTCCACTGTCGGAAATTTGCTTTGAAATGTTATATACTGGAGTGGGGCTCCCGCCTTCTTGGAGCGGGGATACAACATGATACGATAACGGCAATGCGCATGCGCGCGAAACCGACTGATCCTTTGCAAGTTTAGCAAACACCATGAAGGAATAGTGAGGAGTAGTATATCCGTAAACAAGAAGTGATCTTGAACTCCTCGAAGAATTGGAAGTGAAAACCACAAAAGTACTGTTATACGAGCGGCCATGAAGCACTGAAATCCCAACTGCGTGTAGAGTATCTCCTGTAGGAGACGCTGGCAGAAACTCTCAGATGTTTCCAGCTCCAACTTCGTCTGCCTTGACGCATCGGAGATATTACTCTTTACTATTTCTTCGTGGCAAACACGAATGATCTTTTAGAGTTCGTTCTTCCCATTCCCCACTTACAGGGATACTACCCCTTATTCATTCTTCGTAGTAATAGTCCAAGAGCCAGCGACACTTAGGTCGGGCTGATTTCATCCCGGCTGGAAAAATTACAGAAAATAGCCCTGTTAATGTACAATATGAAATCGCGTGCCTGCCTGCTCAGATAGGTTGCACTTGTTTATAAAAAAATTTTAAGGTTGTATTTTGAAAACGATAACTGTGCTCATCGCGATCCGGATGAAATTTTGCACACAGATGCTCAAAACATTACTCAATATTAATTCGAGTGCCTATCACTCTAAATCGATTGCGAAATATCGCCTGTCAATCAAAAACTGGTGAAAAAAAGTGCATAACTCGTCTTATCGTAATCCGCACGAAAAAATTTATAATTCAGTTTAAAGCACTAGAAATTCATTGACGAGTGCCTGCCTCGACAAAGGCGTTGCAATATGTGCCTGCCAGCTTCATAAAAGTCGCGCGCTCTCGCGCTCTGCGCCGTAGACAGTGAAGTGTGCTCATTCCGATCCGCACCGAAATTTAAAATAAACTAGAAAATAGAATTCTAAACCTGATTTCAGGTGCCTGCCTTCACAAATATGTTGTTTTATACTGCGTGCCAGCTCCTCAAGGCTGCGTTACATCGCACGGCCCTTCTGACTTGCTATCCTTTGTGAAATGTTGTTATTTCAAATGTAGAGAGGGGGAGAATAAGAGAGAGAGAGCAAGAGAGAAAGAGAGAGAGAGAGAGAGTAGTATTTTTCATTTTTTAATAATAGGGTATCTAATCCTGGTTTTTTATAAAATTTATTAAATTTCATCATAAAATTTGTTTATAAATTATAAATTATATTTAATTAATAATTTACGTATATTTAACCAAATAATTAAAATTTATGTACATGAATAATTTTATTTAAAAAGTAATTAATTAATATTAATAAAATCATTTTTTTATAAAAAGTTTAACCGCTATGGCTGGCACTTCCTTAATATATAATTGAAAATTTTACAAATTAAACATTTCTTTCATAATTATTAAATTTAATTATTAATAAAAATATATTATTAATTTAATATATATTTAAATTATGATTTATAGTTGTATTTTATCACTGTCCCTTTCACGGGCTTGAAGGCTCCGTTCCCTTTACATCTTTTACAATTTCATTTAACCACTATGCCTTATGCTTAACTTAACCTATTATCGCTTCGCCTTCTTATTATTTAAAACTTCCTCAATATTATCTTGCTAGCTAGTAACTAGTATATTAAAAGTGCGCGAGACCTTCCAGGGCTTCCATTTCCTCTTACCATTACTCTTCAAGCTTTTCCAAGTCACGCAACACTAATTTTCCTTATTCATATTTCTCTTGTATCAATTTTGCTTTTCTCCTACCCCATGCATTCTCTCATTCCTTTTCGCTTCTAAACTCTTCACCCACTTTTCCCCTTATCCACAACCGCTAAGTATCCACCTAACTTTATCTACCATGCTCTTTCCCCCTTCCTCTTCCCCTGTACATCTCTCCAACACGTGCTCCCACGATTCCCTTTTATACACACATACTCTACACATTTTCATTTCTTCACTCATTCAATATTTACACTCAGTCATGCCTTCTCCCATTCTGAAGCGTATCATCCTGGACCACCTGCACTCCTTTTTCAATTTCCCTAGATAGTCTGGGACCCCATCCATCTTGACAAATCTATACCATTTATTGTATTTTGACTCCATAATCTTGTCCCACCTCTTCTCTTCCTGCTTCCTACTCATTTCCTCCTCTACTTCCCGCGACTCCCTCCCCTCGTCACACATTCTCCATTCCCTGCTAACTTGCCATCTCTCCTCCTCCCACCTTGAATGTCCCTTGTTGCCTCTCCTCTCTCTCGAGAAAGGAAGTATTCCACACAATCAAACAGAATTCAGGAATGGAATGGGGACAATGGATAATATTTTCGTTCTGAATTATCTAGTCAACAGGAACCTGAGACAGAAAAAAGGAAAACTGAACGCACTCTTCGTAGATTTTAAGGCAGCTTTCGACTGGGTAAATAGGAAAGTTTTGTGGAAGGCAACGAAAGAAAAGGGGGTGGATGAAGAGTAGATTGAGAGGATAAAAGAGGTCTTTACGGAGACGAAGACAAGGGTGAGGATCGGGGAACAGAAAGGAGAGGAGTTCTGGACAGGGAGGGATCTCAGGCAAGGGTGCCCGCTAAGTCCGTTGTTGTTTAGCATATTGCTAGCAGACCAAGAAGAGAAAATGGAAAAGAGAGGTAAAGCAGGTACAATTCTAGGAAATAAGAGAATATACTTGTTAGCGTACGCGAACGATGTGGTGCTTCTGGCAGAGAATGAAAGTGAAATGAACTTGCTAATGAAAGGATTCGAAGAGTATGTGAGAGAGAAAGACCTGACAATTAACGTGACGAAGACAAAGATATTATGTTTCAGGAAGAGAAAGAATAAAGTAAAGTATGGATGGAAGATAAATGAGGAAATGGTGGAAATGGTAGAGGAATTTTGTTATTTACGATTCTGGTTCGAAGCGAGAGGGGGAAGTGATCTTCAGGTGAAAAAAAGGATGGACAGTGCGAGTAAGGTGATGGGTCAAGTATGGGGGATTGGAAAAAGAAGATTCAAAGAGGACTGGAAGATGAAAGTATGGCTGTTTGATTCACTGGTATGGTCAGCGATGTGTTATGGAGTGGTGATTTGGGGGTGGAAGGAGTACAAAAAGGTAAAAAACATGCAAGAGAGATTTCTGAGATGGGTTATGGCAGTGAGCTGGAACTGCCCAGGTTATATGTTGAGAAAAGAAACAGGGAGAGAGAAATTGGTGATAAGGCAGAGGAAAAGGTTCTGGAATTTCGAAAAGAAACTTAAGAGTGGTAAGGGCAGCAAATTTGCACAAGTATGCCTGCAGGAAATACTAAATAGAGAGAGGAGGGGCAACACGAGACATTCAAGAAGGGAGGAGGAGAGATGGAAAGTGACGAGGGGAGGAAGTGGCAGGAAGTGGCAGCAAGTAGAGGAGGAAATGAGTAAGAAGCAGGAAGAGAAGAGGTGAGAAAAGATTATGGAGCCAAAATACAATAAATGGTATAGATTCGCCAAGATGGAAGGGGTCCCAGAATATCTAGGGAAATTGAAAAAGGAGTGCAAGTGGTCCAGGATGATACGTTTCAGAATTTGACAAGGCATGCATGAGTGCAAATATTGGATAAGTGAAGAAATGAAAATGTGTAGGGTATGTGGGTATGAAAGGGAATCGTGGGAGCACGTGTTGGAGAGATGTACAGGGGAAGAGGAAGGGGGAAAGAGCGTGGTAGATAAAGTTAGGTGGATACTTAGCGGTTGTGGATAAGGGGAAAAGTGGGTGAAGAGTTTAGAAGATAAAAGGGAAGAGATAATGCATGGGGGAGGAGAAAAGCAAAATTGATACCAGAGAAATATGAATAAAGAGGCGATAATAGGAAGCGATAATAGGTTAAGTTAAGCATAAGGCATAGTGTGTAAGTGAAATTGTAAAAGATGTAAAGGGCCTGGAACCATCAAGCCCGTGAAAGGGAAAGTCATAAAATATAACTATAAATCATAATTTAAATATATATGAAATTAATAATATATTTTTGTTAATAATTATGAAAGAAATGTTTAATTTGTAAAATTTTTAATTATAAATTTAAAAAGTGCCAGAAATAGCGGTTAAACTTTTTATAAAAAAATGATTTTATTAATAATAATTAATTATTTAAATAAAGTCTTCATATCAATAAATTTAAATTATTTGGTCAAATATAAGTAAATTAATAATTACATATAATTTATGATTTATAAACAAATTTTATAATGAAATTTAATAAATTTTATAAAAAACTAAGATTAGATACCATATTATAAAAATGAAAAATACTAATAAAAATCTCAATATAGTAAATTTTATTAATTAAATAAATAAATTTGACGGTATTTGAATTTATTCCGGGGAACTTATTATTTAATTTGATAATACACGATAAGACACACTTATAATAAAATATTAATATCTACTCTCTCCCTCTCCCTCTCTACGTTCGAAATAACAACAAAATAATTTAACAAAGGATAGCAACTCACCAGGGCCGTGCGATGTAGCGCAGCCTTGGGGAGCTGGCAGACGGTATAAAACAACATATTTGTGAAGGCAGCACCTGAACTCAGATTTAGAATTCTTTTTTCTATTTTATTTTAAATTTTGGTGCGGAACGGATTAAGCACACTTCACTGGCTACGGCGCGGAGCGCGAGAGCGCGCGACGTCCATGAAACTGGCAGGCACTTATGACAGCGCCTATGATGATACAGGCATTCATCAATGAATTTCTAGAGCTTTAAACTAAATAAGAAATTATTTTCGTGCGAATTACGATGAGTCGAGTTATGCACTTTTTGCACCAGTTTTTAATTGACAGGCGATATTTCGCAACCGATTTCGAGTGGCAGGCACTCGAATTCATATTGAGTAATGTTTTTAGCATCTGTGTGCAAAATTTCATCCGGATCACGATAAGCACAGTTATCGTTTTCAAAGTACAACTTTAAAATTTTGTTATAAACAAACGCAACCGATCTGAGCAGGCTGGCACGCGATTTCATATTGCACATCAACAGGGCTATTTTCCGTAATTTTTCCAGACGGGATGTAATCAGCCCGACCTACGTCTCGCCGGCTCTCGGCCTACAAGGAGGATGATTTTTGAAGAAAATTTTAATAAATGATAACACCTGCAAAGCCGCACAGTAGGACCAAACGTATATTTTTCGTTCAAAAAAGTATACAGACTTTACTTTTGCCCCGATTTGCAATTTAAAAAAAAAATTAAAGTGCACTAAATTTCAAAGAGCACCTTGGTCATAAATTTTTGAATTTTCATTTGTTTATTTAATATATGTTTACTCATAGTATGAGGAAATCGACATTTTTCGCATAATTATTATTTACTTTTCAATAACGGTTTGTATATAATGAAAATCATCTTGAATCTACGCAAGAATACCCAGAATACAAATAATTTTATTATTGTATGTTTTAATTATTATAAACAAATTAAATTAACAAATAGCCAAATATCGTAATTGTGGTTGAAAAACGTGTGTTCTTAGCTAAAAATGCTTTAAATTATTGTGAGAGTGATTGTTAGTCAGAATATCCATAAATTATCAACAATTAGAATTGTTATAAACAATTTTTCGCACAAATTTGGAATTTGTGGTTTTTTCAATTGCGGTTTTTCTTTTATCATCTGAATTGATGCGGATATTCTTAAAAATAATATATGTTCAATTATATTTGCGAAAATACAACAATTGTTGATTTGTTTGATGTTGTTTGGTCACTCAAAGGGCCAGTTCGGGATGAAGAACCCCTGATGTTCGCCCCTGATGGGTCCCTCCTTTGCCGTTGCCCGAAAGTGATATCTGATCACGTCTCCATTCATTTCCGCGTCCAACTGATCCTTTTCTTGGCCTGCGCACCCGGCAGTCGCTGGCGGAATGCAGTTTCAACCTCAGATCTTATTCGGTTAATGGTTCTTCTAGGGCGGAGGTTCACGTCTATTATTTGACACCTTCGTTGTTTAAGGTCGTCTTCAGTCACATTTTCGTAATCCGGGAAATCCGCTACAAATCTTTGGCGAAAGGCCATCCCGTCTAGAAAATTGGTGGGCATTCCCATGTCGTGTTCGAGTTGAGAGCGCATAAATTACTCATCATGATGGGTTTGAAAGTTGATGCGCTGCTGTGGCATTCCTGTGGAAGTGTTTGGCTGGGGATTCCAACCGAAACATCCTCCGCAGGCGCAGCTGATGTTCTGCTGCTTACCACTTTTTGCGGATCTTCTGGCTGAACAGTAGCCCTTTCGGGTATCCAGGTGAGATCTACCTGTCCATCACGCAGCTCACCAATACCGGCTTACATGCTTCCACCCCCAGCGGTGGCACCAGGGGCCCATCGACTATCCTCGGGAAGCGAACAAAGACAACATATATTTATTAACTTCTCCATTGTTTTTATGGTTTTCTGGTGCTCCTCTCGTCCTTTTTCTCTTCGTTCTCTGCCTATCAAGCATGGTAAACCCTGCCAGTAGCGATGCTACAGCCAACATAGCCGTGGAATTCATGAGAGAAGAGTTGAGCCAACGCGAGAACACCTTTGGTAATATATGATATGATATAATATAATATATCATATATATAGTATATATATATATATATATATATATAATATTACTGTATAACTTTCTCAGGCTTCAGATGGTTCCAGCCGAATATGTCGAAGGCAGTTTTTTTTAAAGTTGGATTTCTTTTAGTCGTCTGCACGGGACTGTCCCTGTATATAGTATCATCAGTCCTGGACGCATTTTTGCAATGCAATTAAGTAATCTTTTAAGAGGAGTGTACCTAATTTGACATACTAAGCAAAGCCTGGTTTTTAACATAACATTCACGCACTGGGTTGCAGCCAAGTGCATGATGGGGGGACCTGCAGCTTAAGGTGGGATCCGACCCATCAGAACCTCGGTTAAGGTACATAGAAATATTTCCAGAGGTACCGGCTCTGAAATCAAACCCCAAACATCTAAGGTGAAGTCCGAGCGCCCAACCAACTGAGCCACCGAGGCTCTTATATTATTATTATTAAGATTTGAATTGATTGAATTTGAAATCTTTTGCGATCATGTCGTAGCTACAAAATTAGGAGCATGGTGTAGTTTTTAGTTCGTCTTTTACCGCTATTATCCTTACACAGCGGCCGTGAGCGGTGGAGGTGACAACAGTCGCCTCTGGATGCTTTCTGAGAGCTACTTATACTTTTTTAGACTATATTACTTATTATTCTTTTTGTTCCTAAACTTGTTTGCTGGTGAACCCGTTTTTTCAGCATAGCACGGACTAATTCAAGTGACTGATGAGATGAGAATGTTTTAAAGTTAATTTAATACGATGTTTGAAATCTTTTGCGATGATGTTGTAGGTACAAAATCAGGAGCATGGTGTAGTTTGTAATTCGTCTTTCACCGCTGTTATCCCTACACAGCGGCCACGAGCGTTGGACAGGTGTTTAATAAAACCACATTCTGAGCTTCTACCAGTACCACACTAACTCCTGAATGTTCAAGATGTTCCGTGCATTTTGCGTGCACATTGCCTGTAGCCGGAATCACAATAGGATGAATGGATGCATGTTTCACATTCTTCCATATTGTTTTTACTTCATGCCTGAGCTCGCTATACTTATGGCAAGGATATTATAAGTCTAGATGCGGCACGGGGTGTCAGAGTGGGGGAACTATATATATATAGGACATCACATTTTCTGCCATATCGAGGTGCTGCCCTCACCGTACTACGAAGTCGAGCGCTGGATTTCTCGTTTTTCGTAAAATATGATGGTAAAACAGTATGAAGATTTTTTAAGGTTAGAAAAGTTTGACATGTATCGCTACAGAAACACCGCACTTCTGAATATAATAATTATTAGTGCAATGTCTAGGCACACCGAAAATACATATTTGGAATAAATAATGAAAAATTAATAATGACAGAAGCACCGATATGATGTTAATAAATAAACTGAATTTTGAGAGTAATACCCTCAAAAAGATAATTATGTTTATATTTTTGTTAAATATTATTATAATTTCTAATACGTTCATGTTTCTATAAATGATAGATAAGATTGTTAAATTATAATTTTTTGTACTTTGAAGTTTAATTTTCATTACTAGACTGAACCGAAATTTGAGTGCATTTAATTAATGTATAGAATTTTTGCAAATCTGAAGCCTGAGACAGGTTTTTTGTACATAGTCTTTCAAAAAAATTACAAAAAACTTTCTCGCAAATCGAATTTTTAATTTAAAAAAAAAAACTCAGGAAAATTTCGAGATAAATCAGGACTGAAAAAACTTTTCTTTGATAAATATTTTTTTCAATTAGAATAATCAAATATTTATACGAGAGAAAAAACTTTTTCCAAGTTTAAAGTTTTTAAAAAAATATTGTTTAAATTCAAAATGACAATAATTGAAAAAAAAATATATTTCTGGATAAAAAATTTTGGTTGAAAATGTACAGAGTATTTTTTTTTTAATTACAACAAAAATGTTCTCAAAAATTGAATTGTTAATTTTTTAAAAACTTCGAGATAAATTAGTGCTGATTTGAATCCTGCAAAGTTTGTTTGGAAAATATTATTAGGATCGAAGAAATTTTAGGGAGAAATTTTTTGTCTGTTTGAGGCCCACGTGTTTTTACATTAATTTGTTTATGCGATTTTTACTTTAACTTCAAACAATAATTCAATAAAAATTTAAATATTAAACAAAAATTTCTGTGATTAAAAAATATTTTATTATCGTATTTTTAATAAATAGATAATATTGATTAAGAAACAATTTTTTTAATTATTAAAATTCTACAATTTGATAATTAAGGAATATTCTAGTTCGGATATTTTATAATTAGGCAATTTTCTGTCGGGAATTTTTAAATTCGGTTATATTATAAATTCTTCGGCAATTTTCCAATTCGGGAATTTTATCGTTTTTAGAATTTTATTATACGGGAATTTTACAGTGTCAAGAATTTTATTTTTGGGGATTTTAATGTCGTCCCTAGAAGTACAGCAAATTTTCAGAATTTGGATATTGCTATTTCATAGAATTATTTTCTTCATTTGTGGTTTTATAATTTTTTCAAGCATGCGTGGAATTTTTAGTATGAAAATACACTAGAGAAAAAATTGACAATTACATACAATTTGGCATTACATACCAAATCCCGAATTTTTAAAATTTGCTGTAATTCTAATTTCGACTCCTGAATCTGGAATTAAAAATTAAAAAATTCACTGTATATCCAATTTTGATTCCTGGGAATTGGCGATTTTTCTCCTAGTGCATTTTGGTCCCTGGAAAACAAGGGTGAATTAAATAGGAATTATCTCTTAGAAAATAACTGTTTAAAATCCGAAAAAATTGATACTTTTTTTACCTCTAGGTATGTAAAAAAGTTTTAACTTCAGAAAATTTAAAAACTGCAAACAAGGAAATTTTTAAACATTTTTTTAGCGCGAATAACCAAAGTGTATGCAAATATATTATATATCGAAATCTTTTTGGAGGCCTAATACCAGTATTTTGATGTTAGATTCAACAGAATTCAGCAGTGAAGTTTTTAGAACTTAATTTCTCGCGTTTTAATTTAATTTCGCATAATAAAAATTAATTTTGATATAGTAGATTATCTACTTATCAACGATTCTATAACAGAGACCTCTGTTGAATCTAACATCAAAATACTGGTATTAGGCCTCCAAAAAGATATCTATCATATTAAAAATTAAACCAGTCTAACCGAAACTTTGTTTAAAAAACCTAGTTTCAAATATTAAAGATATTATATATCTTTGTTGTATGTCTATCGATTTCGAAACAAGTTCAGTTATTGATTCTGAAATTTCCGTAAACACAACAACGGTTTAAATTTCCCCAATATTCTGTCACTAATATGTCGCTAAATTGTTTCTGCAGATTTCAATTTTAATTTTTATTCTTCTCAATTTTGTATTTAATATCATTTCTATTTTAATATAGTTCAATACCATGTTATTTGAAAGACCCGATGTCTGTCCTTATAATATCTTGTAGATTTATCTACTAAAGAATAAATCTTATTCAAGTTTCATTGTTTAAAAATAAGTAAGATCCAAAACTTTTATTTTCAATTAAATATGAGTCTGATAATTTCAATGAGAATTGAGTGGTTTTATTTCTAAAAGTCTATTTCTACTGAAAGTATTAGAGTCTTATTTAATTAAAAATAAAAATGTTAAGTCTTACTTAGTTTTAAGCAATGAATCTTAAATAAGATTTATTCTTTAATAGAAAAATCCATAAGATATTATAAGAAGAAACGACAGATTTTTCAAAACAAAATCTTTAACTATATTAAAAAAGGAATTATATTAAATAGAAAATTTACAAGAATAAGAAATTTTAATTTAATTACATTTTAATTAAAAAAACTAAACATTAAATATTCGAGGAGAGTTAACCACATGAAATTTTTATCTTCATCAGAATTCAAAACTTCAAAGAAATCCAAACAGTTTATAATTAATTCAAAGAATTCAAAGAATCCCAAAAGAATCAACAGCAGTAGGAACTATAAACCTTATAGGGTGCATCTCAGCAACTAAGACTTCCATTATGATATTTCTAAAAAAATGTGTGTCGTTGACAAGAATGTTCTTAAACGGTTTTTATCTTATCATGACCCCAAAGTAAAATTGTGAAAGTCCTAGGACCCAATATTTGGCCAGTTTTGAGAAAACATCCTTTCAAGTAGGCTACGTATAGACTAATCATCCCGAAATTTCTGGACGACTAGCCAAACTCATAACAAATATTGGCCTGAATCATCCCGAATTTCAGGACCATGAGACACATCGTTCGTCGCCAATTTATAGACTTGAGAAATAACCTCTTCCAACTTGTCCGAAAGTCCAGGCCGTAGCGCATCTGGTTTTTAGACGTAAGGTTCGGGGCTGAATTCCCGCTGCGTGTAGTTTTTTCCAGTTTTTAAAATATTTTTATTAAAAAAAATATGAATATATTCGATTCCCTTCTAATAATTTTTTTAATTTATGCAAACATTAATATTTTAAGTCCTTTTTTTAAATGAAAGAGTCACTTCTTCGAAATATTGTCGTTTTTTCAACAAAAAAATCTTTTGCATCAATCAATTTATTTATTTATTTATCAATAATTCATATTTTTATATTTTTTTTTTTTTAATTCCATTTATATTCTGATTTTGAATATGTTTGCGAAATTTAAACCAATTCATTAAATTAATAACATCATAAAATAATAAAATAATAATAAAATAAAATGTTTATTTTTGTATACTTGAATAAAAGTTTATAAGAGAATTTAATATAAAAACATTTTGATAAATAATAAGTCAAATATTTGGGTCTAGGTATTTCCAAATTTTACTTTGGAGCCATGATCTTTATTTACAAAAATTATGAATCCACACAGAAAACACACTACCGGGCACTCTCATGTAAGATATATATTTTTGTAAATAAGCCTAGTAGATTATATCTCAGCAGTATAACTACGTTTAAAAATTTGTATTTTTGTTTTTTAGAACTTTATAAGTGAGAAATTAATTTATAATTAAATGTCTCATTGGTAACATGTCCCCAAATACAAATTCGGAAACTAACATTAATCAAAAGAATTCCAAAGAATTAAAAAGAATTCAATAATTTTTTGCGAACCGGGAAATGTCCGGGAATTTTTTTCCTCGATTATAACGGCCACCTGAATTTTTTAGCTTTCTTAAAATTATTATATTCATTGGTATTTTCCTGTAAAAATACGAGTAGTTCTACTTTTTCGTACTTGTGCAAAATTTCCGACCAAGGATTGAACAAATTTTTAATTTGATTCGTTTCTTTAAATTAATTTTTGTGGAACTTCTGTGATAACAGAGAAAAACTATCTAAAATTAGGGGTTTCTAAGGGTTTCAAAATGGTGATTAATTTTTTTCATAGAGTCCTCTAATAAGTAAAGGTAAAAAAAATTGATAGAACCAAAAATATGTACTTCATAGAGATGGACAACTTTTATTGAAATAATTTTCCAATACCAGCAACAATCTTGAAGTAAATCAAGAAAAACATGTCTTTCCCGGTTTTTCAGGTTCACATTTTATACAGCTGGTTTTTAGGTAAGAAGGTGAAGAGTAGGATCACAGGCAGGCCCGGCGAAACACGTTGAGTCCAGGTGGGTAGTTTTTCAAATGGAAGGAGGGGGGGGGGGTCATAATTAAATATTTCATAATTTCAAAAAAATTTCGACGTAAACGTAACATTTATTATTTTTTTCTTTTGTATAATTATTTCAGAAAACAAACAATCTTTTTATCGCGATATCAAAATTGTAAATCATTCATGTTCGAAGTGCAAAAACAGAAGTCCGTTTCGAATTTTTACAGATAAATTCATCCATCAGAATTTCTAAATCGAGCTTATCAACATTTTCAGGGTATGTATGTAAAATCGCGACATGGTTCAGTCGGTTTTGTGCCATAGTCGATCGCAAGTAATTTTTTACCCTACGTAAAACAGAAAAACTTCTCTCATTAGAGCAAGATGACCCAGGAATGGGCATGCCTAATTTAATGAATCTCGAATATTCAGGAACGAGTTCTGGACACCAAACGTTTTCTTTCATAAATGGCACATCTTTTAAAGATTCTGGACTTACTTCCTTACGTTTCATCAAAACCAATGCCATATCTCTATCACTTAATAATCTGAATTCTTCAAAATCCCCCTTGTGAAATTTGATGATTTTTTCACGTCTACTGTTTCGCCAATAATGAATTGCTGTAATGTGTTGAAACACTTGGCTGAATCAGTATCAAATCTACTTTTCAGCGAGTAAATGACTTTGCCGAATATTTCACAATAAATCTTCCGATAGTATTCTTCGGGAGTCTTAAAAACATAATTTTCAACATTGACGTTGTCAATTTGCTTGGAAATTTTTCGTTTCCGTGGCAAGCTTGGTTCCCCAACATCGAACTCTTTGGTCAATTCGATACTTTTCAGCCAAATGGATTGAAACTTGGAATCGCGAGAAGCATCGAATGCAAAGGTTACAACTTCTATTTTTCGAGACGAATCTACCACCCAAAGGTCTACCCTTTAAAGTTCTTTGTTTAAAATTTCAATCCTATCAAAAATCTCGATTATCGCATTTAAGAAAAAAAGAAATGAAAACGACTCCATCCGTTCCAAAAAAACCTGCAGCCTTGGCAGCAATTGTGCTGTCGACTTCGCGATCTTCACTCAGCTTGTGAGAAAATCCCATCAATGGATTATAGTTGGCCAGGACGGTTTTCAGTGATTTTATTCGCAACGTAAATCTACAACAAAATAAAAATATGAAAAAATCAATAATGTAATAATAGATATTTGAACGAAAAAGATGAATGTTAAAAAAATTGGTAAGTTTTTTACCAAGAAAGATTTTACAAATGTAATTTCATATCTAATTATTCCATTTTTGGTTCAAAATTGATCTTTTTAGTTGAAAATTCGTATTTCTGAGTAGAAAATTAATCATCCTGGTTGAAAATGCATGTTTTTGGTTGAAAATCAAATTATTTGATTGAAAATTAATCTACGTTGTACAAAATGTAACAAGTTAACTATTCCATTTTTGGCGAAAATTTGTTAAAAATTTGTTTGTTTTTTCTGTTAAAACTTCAACTACTTTGGTAGAAAATTCAACTATTTGGTGACAAATTCATTTCATTAGTTGAACATTTAACTATGTTATTGAAAATTTCTTTTTTGTTCCATTTTGTTGAAAATTAAGGTTTTTAACTTAAAATATAACTGTGCAATTCTTAATTATTTTTTTTTTCAATTCAAAATTCAACCACCCGGTTGAAAATTGAACTATTTTGTCAAAAATCCATTTTTTCGGTAAAAATTCTTGATTTTAGTTCAAAATGGTTTGTTCAAAAATTTTACTATTTTCTTGAAAGTTCGTTTGTTTGTTTAAAAATAATTTTTTTAACTGAAAATTTAACTGTTCAATTTTTGGTGAAAATTTACATTTCTTAGTTAAAAATTAATGTCTTTTTTTTCTATAAAATTCAGATTCTGGCTTGAAAATTTATCTTTTGGCCAGGGCGGTTTTCAGTGATTTTATTCGCAATGTAAATCTACGCGCGCATATTATAAAAATGGATCAAAACCCAAATGCATCTTTTTTTCGCTCGAATTTCCAGGTGGGTAATTACCCACCTTCCGAGATTTCAGGTGGGTAGTACTACCCACCGTACCCACCTATTCCGCCGGGCCTGATCACAGGGTCTTTTATTTTCTCAAATTAGTAATTTACGCTACGCCCGACAACTGATATAACCCCTCGTATTAGCCCTTATGTAAAACTTACTTTTAGACATATTAAATAGGGTGATTTTTCACGAAAATAGGGTAATGATATGAAGGAATAAATTCTTTCAAATACAATTAATGTAAATACCATATTGAATGCAATATGAAACACTTTTAATTCCTAAGATTTCAAGTCGAAATATATATTGAATTTTCAACAAACGAGATTAATTTTCTTATCAGAAAGACGAATTTTCAACAAAATACATGAATTTTCTACCAAGTAGTTGAATTTTCAACTTATACAGGGTACATTTCTAACCAAAAATGGATATCTGCAATTTTCAGAAGAAAAAAAATAATTTTGAACCAAAAAACCGAATTGTCCACAAAAAAAGTTACATTTTAAACCAAAGAGGTGAATCTTGAAAAAATATGAAATTTTAACAAACATGAATTTTCAACAAAATCATTAACTTTCAACACGAAGATATGATTTTTTAACCAAAGAATTAATTTTCTACAAAAAAGTTAAATTTTTTATAAAAATAGTTTAATTTTTAACCAAATAGTTAAATTTCAACCAAAATATGAATTTTTAACAAAAAAGTTAATTTTCAACCGAATACTTTAATTTTCTTTCAAATTTTTTAATCCTTAACCAAACCAGTCTGATTTTGACTCAGTCACATTTTTAATCAAAAAGGATGAATTTATAACCAAAAAGATTCATTTTCGACCATAAACACGAATTTTTAAGAAAATACAGGAAATACATGAAAATGCCAAAAAGTTGAATTTTTAACTTATAAAAGGATACATTTCTAACAACAAATGGATAAGTGCAATTTTCAAATAAAACAATAAATTTTGAACAAAAAAAAAACGAATTGTCAAGAAAATAGTTACGTTTTCAACCAAAGAGATAAAATTTCAACTAAAGTGATAAATATTAAAAAAAAAAATGAATTTTCAACAAGAGTTCAATCCAAAAGATGACTTTTTAACCCAGAAGATTAATTTTCTAAAAATTGAATAGTTAAATTGTCAACCAAAGGAGGTGAATCTTAACGAATATGAATCCTTAACAAAGTAGTTCAACTTTCAACCAAAGTCGTTCAATTTCCAACCAAAGTGATGAATTATCCAGCAAAAAGATTATTGCTAAAAAAAAGATGAGGTTCCAACAAAATTGTTGAATTTTAAAGCCAAAAGGATGAATTATCTATAAAACGGGGGAATTTCCAACCAAAAAATATGATTTTTTAACAAAAAAGTTAATTTTATACCAAGAAGTTAAATTTTCGCATTATTCGATTATTTTTACTGGTGCTCAGTTGACTAATAGTCAAATCTTAATAAGTTTATCAAATATTATATATAAAAAAAGCGAATAAAATAAAAAATAATTATATTATACAATTGTATTGTTTAATTCTAATTAATTTAATTCGTAATCAAGTACACAAACATAAAAATTTACGAATTATTGTTTACTTAATATAATAACCGTGAGGGAGGTGGTAGTGATTTTATAAAATTTAACCCTGCATCTAAAAACCCTAATTCGCTAATTCTACACGCGAGAACTCTACACAATCATATTTATTAAACAAATTCATTATTTTCAATTTTAACTCAATCTGGTTATGAATCCTACACCGTAAAATTCTATACAGAATAATACTTTAAATTTTGTGAATTTAAATAAACTCTACACAATAAAAAAGAATTCTACACAAAATATTTTAATAAATAATTCTTTGAAAATTTCAATTATTTTGTGTACAAATCTACGCTGTGAAATTTTACCGTGTTGACTTTACATTTAAAACATTTAATTTGTTTAATAAATATGCTTGTGTATAGAGTTTTCGCCTGTAGAATTAGCGGTGTAGAATTTGCAAAACTAGAGTTTCATTTAGTAGAATTTCTACTGACCCCTTTTCAAAAGAACAATTTTTCTGTATTATTATAAAAATTGACTTTAGTTAAATAATAGAGTATTTCAAAAAATGTGAGTAATACAATCACAAGGTTATTAATTATTAGTCACTATTAAAAATTTGTCACTTGCATTATTCATGAACAGTTAATTTTAATTGCAATATAACTAATCTTTTCCATAAAAAAATGTAGCAGCCGAAAATATTCATTACGAAATAATTACATTTTAATTAAACTCAAGCGTACATCTTATCTTCTACACATTTCGTTAATGCGCAATTTATTCGAATAATTGAAAGTAATAATTTAAAAAATCTTTGATATACAATTTTTATTTTATATTTTCAAGTATGTACCGACTGAGTATCGGCTATTCGATAGACTTGTTCGGAGGGAGAAGAGTCCGGGGGCAAAGAAGTTGGTGGGTGCAATATGCGGGTTGAGAGGCATAGGGGGATCGGGCAATTTTCGCCGGGAGCTCCGTCTACAATTAGTTCCTCGAACTATATCCCATGCCGCATCTAGGCTTATAATATCTTTGCTTATGGATCCCAGTTGTATAGGTCACATGCAAGTTCCGGTTGAAAGGACAAGCAATGTCACTGATTTTGACTCTTCCACCTTCTTCCTCTCGCATCACGATGTCAGGTCAATTGGCTCGCATATAATGATCCGTCTGGATGGTAACATCCCAATAGAAGATGTAATCTTTGTTTTCTAACACGAGCATTGGAATTTATCTATAGAAAGGCATTCATTCTGTCAAGAGCTCTAGGTTTAGGGCAAGTTGTTGATGTACAATGCCCGCCACATCATTATGTCTGTGCGAATATTCTCTTTGAGCCATTACGCGACAACCATCAATAATGTGCTCGACGGGATGCCCACAGGAGGCGATTCCCGCCGCTATCATTGTTCACGCCCAGAAAACTCCGGACGATGCGGCACGTTTTCAGCAATACTGCCTTCTGAATTATATGTAGCGAATTTCGAGCTCCCAACTCTTTCAAGGTTTGTACGCACCGCGCATGAACATTCCCAGTGAAAAAGATCACGACTGTGTGAATGGTAACCTTCTTCACCCTCTGCATGGTCAGGATCTCCTATTTCAGCCATGGACCGGTAGACCAAACCGAAGGAGTATGTTAGGAGAGGAATGGCATATGTGCTAATTACCTTTGTGATGTTCTTCGCACTGAGGTCGGACGCCAGAATCAGAATAAGGCGACCCGAAAAAGCAGTCTCAGACACCTTTCTAATTGAAGAGTGGAGCGAACCCCTCGCTTGCAATATGCCAAGGTACCTGTAGGATTCTTTATATCCTGATGTCATAGGAGAACTGCAGGAAGATATTAGGTGAGCTGTTTAGTTTCGACTCGATAGGATTTGTTTTCGAGGGTCCAACTCAGTGGGTTCAATGCTAAAAAAAAACCATAGTGCGCTGTATGAATCACCTAGGAAGATTCCTCGTTTAATGGCAAGGACCGGGTATCCCTTATCACCTTTCGACTAAAAAACTCAATCCTTGTGCACCATGTGTGCATAGCGTAATTCAGAAGTAGGACGACGGAAGGACCGGGTGGATGGTGACCTTGTTCACCCTCCACACGGTCAGAATCTCCTGCTTCAGCTCAGAATATTTCTGGATCTTCTCGGTATATCGGAGCTTAATCCCAGCAAAGGAGATGGTGTTCAGGATAATTTTTTGGTGAATGATCCCAGTAACATCATTATGTCGGCGCGTGTATTCTTGCGAGGCAAGCAGCGTAAAACCATCAATGATGTGCTCGATGTTTTCATTGGGATCTCCACAGAGGAGGCATCTGTCAATAACTGCTGCCATACTGAGGATGTGTTTTTGGTAATTTCTTCGTCTTGATTACCCTGTCCTGGTTGGCAATGACATATCCTTTCATCTCCGGAAAGAGTTGTCCCCGCCTAAATCAGAGATTTGAAGCTTCACTATCCACGCAAGGAAGATCTAATGTTTGGGGGTATTGTTTGTGCAGGTGTTTACCTGGCCACTGAGCAGCTAGCTGTTCAGCGTTGAGATGTTCGATGTTCTGGAAATCAACAGCTGTGAGTTTTAAGGTGGTATACAGGTCAACTGTACAGATGTAGTCGTAGAGTGAGATGTTAGTCCGGGTTTGGAAATATTCGCGCAATTGCGTAACCTGAGAGTCACATAATCGACGAATATCCAAGATCCCTCCGCCTCCATGCTTGCGTCGCAAAACTATTCTCTCTACAGCTGTCCTTTAATGGTGCATTCAGTGCTCAGACATTTTCACGCAGATGATTCTGTTAAGCCTCTCGAGGTCAGTCATGGACCAGGTGAGCAAACCAAAGGCGACCCGAAAAAGCAGTCTCAGACACCTTTTTAATTGAAGAGTGGAGCGGACCCCTCGCCTGCAATATGCCAAGGTACCTGTACGATTCTTCATCAGTCATCGCCTCAATCAGTGCGTGGTCTTCCTGTACCAGTAGATCATTTATTTCTCCATGGGACGTCCATGATCGTCCATGTACAGGAGGTGAGTGAGTTGAGACTCAGCCACTTCCACCTGAGTTTTAAACTCCATTCATCATTTTGGTCTGCGCACCCTGAAGTTGCTGGCGGAATGCATTCTCAACCTCAGATCTGATTCGGTTGATGGTTCTTCTAGGGAGGAGGTTCCCGTCTATTATCTGACGCCTTCGTAGTTTAAGGTCGTCTTGGGTTACTGTCTTTATTTCTGGGAAATTCACCACAAACTTATGGTAAAAGGCCATCTCGTCAGGAGAAGTTGTGGTCGCTCCCATCTCGTATTCAAATTAGCAGCGCATCAAGTACTCATCATGATGGGTTTGAAAATTGATGCGCTGCCGTGGAATTTCTGTGGTAGTGGTCGTCTGGGGGCTCCCAGCCGAAACTTCCTTAGCAGGCGCAGCTGATGTTCTGCTGCTTACCACTTGCCGATATTCTGGCTAGACAGTAGTCCGTTCGGGTATCCCGGTGAGATCTACCTGTCCATCACGTAGCTCACCACCACCGGCTTGCATACTGCCACCCCCAGCGGTGGCACCAGGGGCGTCCGACGATCCTCTGGAACCGACCAGCGTCTATACAGGGTGTCCCAGACTCAAAAGTCCGCACTTATATATAGCTGTATAAAAATAAAAAAAATAAATCGAAAATTCCTTTTCCAAAAATGAGTTGAAGTTTTAGGTTTTGAGTTACGCTTGTGTGCGTGAGCAGGATTCCAAAGCAGTGTTATCGAAGCGAGCGCAGAGGTGGGGTTAGCGACGAGAGAACTCTACGTTGGAATCCCGCTCACGCACACACGACTGTTTATACGGCGCTCCTGATTGGACCAGCTTAAATATTTTATAACTCAAAAACTAAAACTTCAACTGATTTTTGGAAAAGGAATTTTAGATTTATTTTTTTAATTTTTATACGGCCATATAAGTCCGGACACTTGACTCTGGGACACCCTGTATAGATTAAATAACTTCATCAATTTTATGGGTTTTTTCATTAATTATTATTATTGTTAATTATTATTGACGGACTGGCGTGGGGTAGCGAAGGAATCACGTTTGGTCATGGTAAAGTCGACGAAAAAGGATACAAGACAATTCATCACCGTTATTACTGAAAACTTCAAAATACCTTTTATCGAGTTAATCCAAAATATGGGTCCCTGAGCCTATACAACAAGGCGCTCCTTCTGTACCCAAAAAAGGTTTTGGGTTGTTTGAGAAAATTGGCACAGATGTAGCCTCCGGAAGCTACGACCACGATCGTTCACCGAACGATCGATCTCGACCCGACCGGAATCAATACGTCATCCGACTCGTCACTTCCCACAACACCAGAAGATGATCGAGTCGGGAAATCATTAATGAAGGAATCCAAAAATTAATAAAACACTGACTGCACTTGAAGGGCTCAAACACCTGAATTGCCTAGAAGAAAGACACTTGATTAAAATCGTTGCAACAACCGACAAGGTCTACACTTGCCTACACCTTGATAGCAACTGAAAAGCCCGGAAAAGCTCCCAAAACTCAACAAGGGAGCTTCACGCCACTACCTGAGTCCCCACTCTCACGAAAAGGAAAGCGCCTGAAACTCAAAGAACGGAGAGAGACCTTCAAGGAGAATGAGCATTGGGCGAAAACCATTTGATTACCAATGAGACCTTGAAGGTCACTCAAACAAGAATAACAAGATCAAATAAACTATTAACAATTATATTATATATTATATATTATATATTATATATTATATATTATATATTATATATTATATATTATATATTATATACATAAAAATTATTATTATTATTATACTGAACCAAGTCCCTTTCAGGGTAAGCGAGACTCACTTGGTTTCAGCCTCGTTATACTGGTGGGGATCAAAGAATTCAGTGTACGTGGTGGAACACGGAGAGAAGGGTATATGTTTTTAGATTAATCTAGAATTTCCATGTTGCTTATTTAAACAACACGTTCGTTCCACAACACTACTCCGACCCAGGTCGCTAATCGACCTCTCTAGCAATTACTCTAGGCGAAGAGCTTCGCAAAGTCAGCATGTAAAGATCTCCGCGTGGGCCCATTAGTATCCAAGGTCTTTTGTTTCAGGCGTCATTCACTCTACTGACACTCTATTTATAAACTATTTGTCATCACACTTTTCTGTCCTGCCATACCTCTTTAGCATCCCTTGCGTCCATACATTTTCTCATGCAAGCTCTTGTGTTTCTATGGCTTCTTATATAGTTTTAACGTAGAGTCTCGTTCACACAATCCAGTGAAAGTTGTGCATCCATATTTTTTTCGGAATAATATATTTGCGTTTTTTTCTGGCTTGTGGTATTTTCCCTCAAAACTCAGCATGCGTCGAAAAAATATTTTCGTTGAGTTCACGGGAAAGTTGAAAGAGCGGTTAAGTTCACCAAATTTCGGTTAGCATATACCGTAAATATTAATCTTGTAAAATCTTTTTCTGAAGGATTTGAAATATTTGCTGCAAATTTTCCGATAAAATTCTTCTTAAGTTAAAAACATTTAAAACAAGAAGTGAATTTACCAAATATATACCATTAAGCTATTTCCCTTCGGCGAGCCTCTAGGGGTAAGCGTGACACTACCCGATTCGGGTAGTGTTTCTAGGTGGATAGTTTCTTGTAGTAAATAACTACAAGTGTGGGCTCACCGCACCCACGGCCGCCAACAGCAACGCAGTAGTATCAGACGGTCACCCATCCAAGTACTAACCGCGCCCAACACTGCTTAACTTCAGTGATCTAACGGGAACTGGTGTTTCCAGCGTGGTATGGCCGTTGCCATAAAATATCATAAAATATACATAGTTTCCAAAAAAATGCAAATTACTTTTGGAACACGTATACTTTACAAAAACAGATATTTTTTGATAGAGCTACAGATTTGGTTTATAGTTGAAGGGCAGCAGTACAAAACTAGATAGCTAACATTTTTGCAGAAGTGGGCTTTTTGCACAAAAAATTCCCAAAAAATCAAATACATGTTATATTAAAAGGATTTGTTTGACATCTCATTTTTAATATTGTAATATAAAGATTTGTAACTTAAAACCAGATTACTGACTCTCTGTACTGTGCCGAACCTTGTATCTTTTTTTAAACCTTTTTCTGACCTTTTCCTACGAATTTTTGAATACAGTCGAATAATAAACTACTTCTTTTTTCAATGATAAGGCCTGTAAATAAGATTATTTGCGACTTTTTTCAGCACCAATGTGCTAATCAATTTTCACGTAAAATCTCAAATCTTCATTTTCTACGAAAGGCACTTCCATAATGCTTTTTTTACTTTACTTTTTGCCTGGCGATCAGAAACGATATTTCTCAAAATTATTATCGTTTATTTATGAAGAAACATATACCTTTCTTTTTTTATAGACCTTTCAGCGAAAAATCGTCTGTTACAGTGCGATACCGTCATATTTAATCTTTATTTATTTATTATTATTTTTAAAAAATTTTATTTATGATTTCTTAGACCTCTCATAGTGCATACAGAATTAGCAACTGAGTTATATGCCCTGCTTTCGAAATTGTATATCTACATTTCTCCTTCCTCTATTTTTTCATTCGAAAATCAAATGATTTAGAAAAAAGGCGGATCGTTGACTCAGAATTAAATGATTGTATAATGCTGCTAAGTAAAATTTTACAGGCGCGAATCCAGTGAAGTGATCTGGGGGAGGGGCATCGGAAAATTGTATACGCATAGAGAGCTATGACCCATTAAATTTACCAAGTGTATAAACTGGATCGATTTTATTTGTTACAAATTACATGTTATTATGTAATTTCATATTATTTATAATTTTTCTCCATTTCTCAGTGAAAAAAAAACTGAAGGCAAGTCAGCAAATCCTGGAGAAGGTAACCGCCGGTTTCGCCACCCTGTAGATCCGCACCTGAAATTGTAAATGAATATTATCTTTATTTAGATCTGAGATATTTAATATACTGTTCTTTACATTTAAAAATTAATTTTTAATGAAATGCATATTTCACAAATAATGTAAATCGACGAGATCTAGAAGCAATTCATCAACAGGGTGAACATTTCTTAATCGAATCGTGGCAGTTCCTTCCACTTCTCTGTCTTCTGACTCACGTACATCACACACTTTCTTGGCCAATGCAACTGACACACATTGAGCATTCTTTTTATCGGTGAAGCACCTGTTCACGAAAACAGCACCTCGGGCAGCTGATTCTGAAACGAAACCCAACCCCTGACGTCTCCCTCCCCGCGCTCATGTTTTAACATTGGTGGGCATTGTCGCCTCTATTGCTATCACGGCCTGACTAGGGAGGTTGCCGGATGGCACAGTGGTTGAAGCTCTCTTTGATGTGGAAAGAGGTATGTGTCATTCACTGTGCCGTAGGGTACGCCTGGCACCCGAGAGGTATATTTCCAGAACGATGGAAACAACGAAATGGACCGAGATCTAACTCGGTGGCGGTGCCCAGATTCGGTATACTGCCTTGAGAATGAACACGAGTGTGGCACGATGGGCTTCATAGAGCGCCAGAAAGTCTTTTACGTGTTCTGTCGTTCACATTACAATCAACTAATCTTATTTTACTAAGATGACTTTATTTATCCGCGGAACGCGGGTACGGCGGCGATCGAAATCACCTTCTGACTAAAATTTGACCAAGCAGACTATCCCTGAAGGGGCTCTAAGTGAAGTAGGGATTAGGACAAATCAAAATCAGGGATAATTATACTGGAAGGAATCTATACTCAATGATAATTCAGAAAAATACCAATAGGGGCAAATGGTAATTAGGAAACATTTAAATGATGCTACAGGTGATATTTATCAAAAGTCGTAATGAGACAATCTAACCCGAAAGGCTCGTGGAAATGCTTTTTCCCTACATTTTGTTCGGGGTCATATAAAAAAATTCAAATTATGCCAAATTGTCATTCGTAAAAATAGAATTAAGTGTGTAATGTGGGGTTTTTCACCCGTTACATAAATAAAAAATTAAACTCATTCTGGGTTTTATAATGAACAAACGATCGAAAAACTCGCTGACCAAGGGTCCCACGAATTCCAAAGAGCACTCTCGATAATTATAAGAATATTTATTTATCCTTGTTTGTTTCTAATTTTTTTTGCACATGTAACTGTGATGGAGGCGGCACAGTGAGAAATACGAATTCACCAATTTCAAATGGAACCTGAACTCCCGCCCAATCTGGTTGCCTGCGCCACCGTCACTCGCCGAAGATCTACCTCTCCAGGAATTCATACTTCGCACGGTGCCCCGTGCTAAAATGCGTCATTGTATTTCGACGTAAAGTGCTACTTTTTCACCGAAATGCAACCTAACTTATGTAAACGTACACTAGATAATTTTGTGTATAATTTGAGCAATATAACTAAGAGAAAGGATGTTAATCATTCAAAATTAGCTATTTCTCGGGGTTCATTTCTAAACAAGCACGAGTCTTATGACTCTCGAAGTCAACCAAAAATTGTCACGTGATTAATCGACGAGACGGGATTGGGTAACACGTTGGGCAAAATCGATTAACGAAATCTCGATAACTGGCTAGGTTCAGGGCGCTGCGATTAACCTCACTCATGGTTTGCGACTTGACAGATACGGCTGCGTCCGTCCGCTAAGGGATAAAGAAACAGAATCTATACATTCTAATTAAAATCGAATCAAAAACCATACTAAGATGTCCGCCGAGGAGGGATGGAAGGTTAGTTTTTTTGGTTTCTGGCGAGAGTGACGGGGTTAGCCGAAAATTAGTGTTTTCGGAAGGTGCGAAATGTACCTCGTGGCAAACTCCCTCACGCTTCGTCCTTCATTAAGTGTTTCCGCGGTAATCACTGATATATATATAATACACTGGATGCAGGATTCAATGGAACGATCTGTGCCAACTTGAAGGCTTTCGGAGCCGCCATTTTTTAGGGTTGTTTTGGTTCGGGGACAGATCGGGATATGCGGGAGATTCAAATGTAGTATGGAAGAGAACTTAAAAATATTAATAAAAATCATGTAAAATTCAGTTTATTGTCAATGAGTCAATTGACTAAAACTAAAAACTGAATAAAACACAACAGAAAGTAATTATATAAATAAAAATAATCGAACAGTACAAAAAAAGGAAAGTCGATGGGATTTTAAATTGGTGGAATACACATTTTGTAAACACGTGGTTTATTAGAATATTTATCAATTGAATTATTATGAATTCTGATAAAACCTGCAATTTAGCTAAAATTGCTAGTTTTTAATTAAAAATTTTAATCTTTTTAATAACTTTCGACAATTCAAAAATTTGTATGATTTTTTATTGATAATATGTGTTTTACTTTGTCGTAAAAATCTACAAGGTATTACAGAAAACTACAGGATTTTACATTTTTTAATTTGGGTGTTTGATGTCATAAAAATCTTTTAATTGTACGTAAAATTATTGTAGAATGTTACAAATCTTTACAAAAAAATACAAGATTTCACCAAAGTTGAAATATTGGGAAACTGTACTTAAAAATTGTGTTGTATATACTAGTAGTTCATTGTAGAAATGTACAAATTTCAGCAACAAAATTACAAACTATACACTTTAAGAATCCACATCAACGTTTCGACTTGTACTTTACTGTCAATTTTTGTAGGATATGTAATATGTATATAATTTTCTACAAGGAACTATAATAAAAATAATTTTCCACTTTTACCAAGAACTTTTGCTATTATAATAAATCACAATGAACTGTAGTGCGATTATTGAAAATTGAACAATTATTGATTTTACAAGACGATTCTGAACAGATTTTAACATTAAAAACATAAATTTTTCAATTTGAAAGCCTCAGTAGTTAAAAAAATGTGAAGTTCTGATTGAAACTTCATAAACTATTCTTAATTCTAAAATAATGTTAAATTGATAAATTTATAATTAAACGCTCTTATTCAATTCCGAATCCTATTTAAATATTGTTTCAAACTAAAATATTCAATTTTTAACCATTTAATTTGAATTTTTTTACTTAATGAAGACTTTTTTGGGATATTCAGCAATATTTTACTTTCAATACAATTTTCATTGCCCCATTTAACAATTGTTTAATATGTAAGTGAAATTATTGAATTTTGATGGATAAATAACAATTGAACAATTATCAATTTAGAAAATTTTTTAGTTAGATTGAGAGATATTTACAAGTTTTGAGAAGATCCAAACTTAATATAAAACTGGACAAAATTTCGAGAAATAAAAAGCTAAATTTAGATTCTTGAAGATTTCGAAATAAAATTTTGAAGCTTCTTATGGATCTTTAAAGGTTTTAAGAAAACAAAATAATTTTTAAGTTTGCTGAGAAGGTTTAAAATGATTTTTTATTTTGAAAAATTAATATTAAGAGCAAAATTAAAAAAGATTGTAGACAGAATGCAGATGTTTGAAAATTTCCAACACAAAATTGATAAACTTTTCAAGCATTTTGAAAGGTTTTAAATGAATAAAAAAATGTTATTTCTTTATCTAATTTTAAAAGAATATTTAATAAAATTTTCAAAAAAGAATCAGAATGATTTTAAGGTAATTTTTTTACTTTTGCAGGATTTTCAAAAAATTGTAGGAAAAATCTGAGTAGCTTAAAATGATATAATTTTGAAATTTTTTTAAATCAATTCTTCAATTCACAGCACTGAAAATGATAGTATAGATTTCTGTTTTTTTCAATCTTTTAACTGTACAATGTATAAAAGTTAAAAATTAAAATGTTGCAGTTTAACGACTTTTAATTTAAACAATTTCAATTGAAAAGTCTTAAAAGCTTCCATTTTATACGCGTCAATTATTAAGCGTTTAAATTAAATAAATTTCAAGGTTCAATTTTGTAAGTTTAAAATTTTTAAAAATTTAACTTTGAGTGCTCGAATTTGCAGTTCAGTCTTTGTAACTTCAACAGAAAAAAAGTTTATCTTCAAGAGTTCGAATCTTTTAATTTCAATGACCGTGATCAATTCTTTCTCAATTGTTCAATTTTTATTTGCAGTCAAAAAGTTGTTCTTTTTCGACCTAGGATGACAAATATTTAGAATATTTAAAAAAAATAATGTTAAATGGCATATATATGGTGTCTAATCAATTGCTATATATTTGAAAAAAACTTCAAACTTAAGGTTTTTTGGTGTTTAATAACGATTTTTTATTATTGTCTTTTAATATTGCTTTAAAGTTTAAACATAGAAGCTTTTATGTAATAGCGATCAGGTACACATCTTGATTTAAAATGATCTCATTGCAATATTCTTCAAAGTTTTATTGTACTTTTCAAGAGAAAAAATAAAAAAATATTCTGAACCACGTGTTTACAAAATGTGTATTCCACCAATTTAAAATCCCATCTACTTTCCTTTTTTTGTACTGTTCGATTATTTTTATTTACGTAATTACTTGCTATTAAGTTTTATTTAGTTTCCAGTTTTAATCGATTGACTCATTTACAATAAACTGAATTTTACATGATTTTTATTAATATTTTGGAGTTCTCTTCCATACTACATTTGAATCTCCCGCATATCCCGATCTGTGCCGAATGGCCCCGAACCAAAACAACCCTAAAAAATGGCGGCTCCGAAGCCTTCAAGTTGGCACACGCGTTTTCCATCGAATCCTGCATCCAGTATATTATATACAGGGTGTTTTTTTTAACTTGAGACAACGAAATATCTCAAAAAATACGCATCCTACGGAAAAAATGTCTGGAATAAAAACTTTTTATTTTCGAGGGGGAAAAAATATTTGCTAAAATTTACCCCACCCCCACAGGAGGCAGGGGTGGGGGTAACTTTGTACTTTCAAATGGCAACCCCAATTTTTTATCACAGATTCAGATTCTCCTTTACGAAATACGTAAGTTTTATTCGGAAAATTTGTTTCGATTCGCGATAGATGGCGCTGCAATGGCGAAAAATGAAATTGTTGACACTAATTTTAGCTCTACCCAGGAATAACGACGCGGATGTAGTAGTTGTCTATTCCCTTCGGGGTGCTTAATTTCAGTGAGTCTCCTTGGCTCTCACCATCCATCGGGGTGCTTGATTTCGGTGAGTCCCCTTGCCTCTCACCACAGGGATGCTTGATTTTGATTAATTATTTTACAATAAGTGCTCAAAATGGTGTCCTCGCACTTCGATGCCCTTGTTAATCCGAGCTTTGAAAGATTCCACACAACTGCGAATTGTGTCTGGTGATATTTGTGCACAAGCAGGCCTGATTCGCTCGATCATGTTATCACGAGTTGTGGGCACTTCTTGATATACGCAATTCTTTAGATAACCCCACAAATAGAAATCCGGACCGTAAGATCTGGCGATCTGGCAGGCCAATTTACTGGACCTCCTCTACCGATCCATCGTCTATTGAATTCGCGATTGAGTACTTCCCTCGCGATTGCCGCATAATGTGCTGGACAACCGTCATGTTGAAACCACATGTTGTGTCGCACTTCCAAGCTTAGGTCTTCCAGCAATATTGGAAGTTGATTTTCTAAAAAGTTACGATATTTTTCACCGTTCAAATTTCCATCAATAAAATACGGACCGATAAGTTGATCTCCAATTATTCCACACCAAACGTTCACGGACCATGGACGCTGATGCTCAACTTCACGCAACCAATGTGGATTTTCTACACTCCAATAATGCATGTTGTGCCGATTAACGTTACCATGGTTTGTGAAAGACGACTCGTCTGTGAAGAGTACTAGAAAAAAGAAATTCGGGTTTCCTTGTATCTGCTGAACCGCCCATTGACAAAATGTCACTCGGTTCTGAAAATCATTGCCATGAAGTTCTTGATGCAGTGAAATATGATACGGATGATAATTATTAAGTTTTAATACCTTCCAAACACTAGATAGAGACATTCCGGAATCGCGGCTTAGTTGTCGAGTACTAACATGAGGGTCATGAGTGACTGCAGCTAAAATTGCAATTTCATTATCAACTGCAGTAACTGTTTCTTGACGCTTCCTTTTTTTCGGTTGTACACTTCCGTCAGTGATGAAGTTTCGGACAACCCGGTAAAAAGAAGTGCGTGAAGGAACACTTTCTGGAAAGCGTTGAGCATAAAGCGTGAGAGCATCATTGATATTCCTGCCACTTTCTCCATAAATGAGAATCATTTCAATCTTCTGTTGCTGAGATAGAATTTCGTGTCCAACGTGACCAACAACAATAACCCAAACGAAAGCAACCAACACACCCAAATCAAATGAAAACAATCAACCTTCCTAATGAATAAACGTTAAGCACGGACAAACGCGGTTATCGCTCGGCCGGAATGACGTCGAGGATTGTAGACAGTGGAGACTCGATGATATGTAATGTCTACATCCAAAATCGACTGTCGTCAACCAACTGCATTCAGGAATGGTTTTCGACAGTTTTATCACTTTTACTGTCCCGTTGCCAAAAGTTCAAGCACCCCGATGGATGGTGAGAGGCAAGGGGACTCA
>CAKNYM010026166.1:0-21742 GCA_932195095.1 Andricus curvator | reverse complement strand
TAGAGGTGAGCACAAGTCAAAAATTGGTTGTTTTTATGTGTTTTTTTGTTGGTTTTAATTTAACAGCTTTTCGGATTTCTTTGGTAGACACCCTGTCATTATAAGTTTATATAATAACAAACATAAGCTATTTTTATACACGAAACATTCCTCAAATACTATTATTAATAATATTAAAATTCTCAATTTTAAATATCTCGATGCGATTGTTTTTTCTTTGAGAGGATGTTACGCATGCTGTATGGTAATTAAACAACTGACATATTAATTAGAATGTCCTCTGATTGTCTTACTTATTTGCTCGTAATGTTTGACAAAAGAATTTCGCCTCGATGATTTTCTTGTCTTTTCATTTCTATTACAGCAATTTGAATTGTACGTCTACAAGTGGAAAACCCTGATAGTGGAACACTTGTTCAAAATTGAAATGTCGATGGCTGGTAATTCTTTACATAGTTTCTTGTAAGAATGATACATGAATTTTTCGTTGGAAATGAGAAGCTCGTGCTTTAACTGTCTCGAAAACAGCCTCGATATCGTACACATGCTGATCAACTAAACTATTCTCTTTTTACATTCTCATCAGAGAAGGTATTAGATTTGTGTAAAATTTGACCTCCCCCGTTTTTGTCAAATGTCCACGTTTTGAGACCCCCTGAATCCGAAAAACAGGTTTTTACGAATGTGTATGTCTCTCCGCCCTTCTGTATGTATGCATGTATGTCTGTAGGTTTTTAGTTTGTTACCACGATAACTTTCGAAAGAATTTACATTTTTCATAGGGCTTGGTATACTCTCCCAGTATCCTGAAATGAAGGTCGGGTTTGTTAGCCAGCCATTTTGATTGAAAATTCAAAAAATTAGAGCATTCAAAAAATTTTTTACACCGTTTTTTGAGATTGAAAAATTCTAGATACAGTCATTATTAGTACTCAAAAAAATTGTAGCATTTTCAAAATCCAAACAAAACGAACGAAAAGTAACATTTTAAGCCAAACAACGCACGATACGAAAAAAGGCAGCAGAAGAAAAACGTTGCATTTGAAAGTTCTACAAGATTATCACAAGAACTTTTCGAATTTGTTTGAAAAATCGAAAATTCAAATTTTGATCGCACAAACAATAATGAAAAATAAACAATTTCGTTTTGCGTTCAAACTATGCAAGATACGGAAAAACATGGATAGAAAAATTGTGCACCAAACAAGGATCGATAAATTTGTTATTATCCACTTTTTCATGGAACACGTAGTTTTTGTTTTAGTCGAAAAAAACGAAATTAAAAATAAAAAAATTCATTGTTCGGACAAACGACACAAGCTACAAAAAAATGAATAGAGAAAAGTTGCTCAACCAAAAAGAACTACAAATTTCTTCTCAGTAATTTTTTGATAGGAGGCGTATTTTTTGTTTGAATCGTAAAAAATAACATTGAAAATAAAAAAATCAAATTTTTTGAAAAATGACACAAGGTACAAAAAAAATTAATGGACATAAAATGTTCATCAAAAAGGATATGCCAATTGTATATGACGAGTAGATTTTATTTTAATCGTAAAAAATAAAATAAAAATAAAAAATTTATTTTTGGAATAAGGACACAAGAAACGAAAGAAATTAAATGAAAAGAGTTTCTTTTTATAAAAATATATCGAAAATACACAAATTAACTTTTTGGAAAAACGACACAAGCTACAATTTTATTTTATTTAACAAAAATTGACGCCTAAATTATATCTACAAATTTGCTTCAAACCACTTTACGCTAGGCTGTATATTTTTGGTTTAAGTCGTAAAAAATATCATTGAAAGTGAACAAATTAATTTGAGGAAAACGGGACACTAGTTGCTATAAAAGGTCTAATAACAATCTTTTTTATAGAATGCGCCCTTTCTTAATTATAAAAATAGGACAATGAAAATACGTATGTTTCAATACCAATGCATATTATGATTTGTAATAATATAAATTTATTGAAATTAGATATTTTTCAGTGTAGCTGAGAATAAAAGTTAGTGCAAAATAAGGAGCAAATACTAAAGTCATCAGTAAAAATAAATTTTGTTCATTATTTTGCAATATCTGAATAATCAATCCCAGGCCGCAGTACAGAAATAACCGTAATACACATTTCATATACTAGTGTTGAACATAATGTAGAAAAGTTCACATTTTGGAAAAATCGAGACACGTGATGAGAGTGTGTTCGTTAAAGCCAAAGGATCTTTAACATATGAGACCTCACAATCACCAAATTACAGTTGTCGGTGCTCTGACCTTTAATTTTAAAAAGTCTTTGCATAAATATGGGAGAAATACAAAAACTGAGAGCGTAGCGCGAGAATCAACAGTCGCGTGCCCTAGGCACTCTCAAATTTGCTGCATGGACATCTTTAACATCTCTTGATTAGATATAGTCTTATAGTCACTGACAATGAGTCGCTAAGATGAATTAAACGTTTAAAAAGAGCAAACCAAGTCTAAAAAATCTGCCCGCTTCGCGGGCACATTGTCATCGCGCGCTTTGCGCGCGGCTCGCTTCGCTCGCAAGTTTGAGCGCGCCTAGGGCGCGCAACTGTTGGATCTCGCGCTTCGCGCTCGATTATGTATTCATCTCGCGCTACGCGCTCGGGCGTATCTACATCGCGCTTTACGCTCGGTTGCTCTAGATTTTTCAACTTCGTGTTCGACTTCGATGAAAAAAAAAAGTTTGTTTGCAAATATTATAAAATTATCAAAACCTCTACATATTAAGTGATTGTTAAATTTGTTTTTATTTTAGACTGAAAAGGAACTTCATTTACTCAAGGTTCTATCGACCTTAAGGAACACATTCTCATCCAGACACTCGCGCTTCGCGCTCGATATTTGATTTGAAAATCATTTGAACCTTGCGTTCCACGCTCGGTTCTGTGCATTTGATTTTTCTATTTTCAATGCTGTTTTTTACGAATAAAACAAAAACTACGCGTCATATCAAAAAGTGAATGATAAGAAATTTGTAGATCTTTTTTGGGTCCACAATTTTGGTGAAATGATCTTTTCTCGTATCTTGCATAGTTTCACAGCAAAATGGAATTTTTGATTATTTTTTTGTGCGATCAAAATTTGAATTTTTTATTTTTCAAAAAATTCAAAAAGTTGTTATGAAAATATTATAGGGCGTTCAAAAAGCAACGTTTTTCTCCTCTTGACTTTTTTTCATATCGTGCGTTTTTCGGCTTAAAATGTACATTTTCGTTTGTTTTTTGGAATTTTGAAAATGCTATAACTCCAGTAATTTTTGTTTTATCACGAAAAGTCATTAGAATATTTTGTTCGTCATTTTGCGTACTACTAATAACCATACATAGAATTTTTAAATCTTCAAAAAAAGTGGTCTCAAAAATGTTCAAAATGTGCTCACTTTTTGAATTTTCATCCAAAATAGCTGGTTAACGAACTCGTTCTCTATTTTTCGGCCATAAAAAAGTGTGCCAAAGCTCAATCAAATCTGATCATTTTTTCGAAAGTTATCGTGGCTACAGACAGACAGACAGACAGACTGACAGACAGACAGACAGACAGACTACAGACAGACAGACACCTTGGTAAAAACCGTTTTTTCTGGCTCAGGGGGTCTCAAAACGTGGAGATTTGATGAAAACCGACTATGTCAAATTTTACATAAAACCAATACCTTCTCATTAGAATGAGAATGTAAAAAGAAACTATAATTTATATTCAAAGTTTTCGTTCAAAATTTCATCCTATAAACAACTATTTACTGCTTCTTTTTCTTTTTTTGTTAAAACTACTGCACCAAAGTCATCATACTAAAATAAAAAAAGGCACTATTAACTTGTTGCAGTCTCTGCTGTGTAAATTGATTACTCTACACTGGGAAAAAACTTGTTTTTCCCAAAACTAATTATTTTCATTTTTCTTTAGATGCCTGCCCTATCTAATTAGTCAGTTGGCCGTATAATAGAATGAAACGATCGAGTGGAGTCTTTTGTACAACGTTCTACTGCTTCCCCTGATGAAAATTTAAAGAATCTGCTTAAGGAAAAAGACGCGATAATTTACGTAGATCAAGTCGTAATTAACAGCCAAGAGAAGTGGTAATATATTCGTTTTTACGGTCTTCACACTGTTTGCCCTATTTCCCCATTTCCCCCCTTTTTTTAAAGAATTCTTTTTTTCTTCTGTTTTGAGGAAACTTCTCTCTTTCCCTTCCACCTCTCATTATATTTTTGGTTCAGAGACTATTTGTTATGGTTTAAAATTCCACTATTTTTTTTTTTTTTTTGAAAAATTAATTATTTGGTTAAAAATTCAACTAGCTTGTTAAAAATTTATTTTATTGGTTGAAAATTTAAGTATTTAGTTATGATTTTTCTTTTTTTAATTCGTTTTTTTTGCTTGATAATTAACTTTTTTGTTAAAAATTCAACAATTTTGTTAAAAATTGTATGTTTGTGGTTGAAAAATTAACTGATTGGTTGAACATTAACTCTTTCGTTGAAAACTCATCTCTTTTGGCAAAAAATTTATCTTCTTCGGTAGAAAATTCAACTATTTTGTTAAAAAAGCAATAAAGTCCGACTTGAAACATCAGGCGCTTCATATTGAATTCAATACGGTACCTATATATTAATTTCATAGAAAAGGATTTATTCTCCTATTTTTGTAAAATATTACCCTTTTACCCTGTTTTGCTAGCAATTTAGGGGTCGTGCATAAATTACGTAACGCAATTTTCCGACAATTTTGACCTCTCCCCCTTATGTAACGCTTTTTCCGACTTTTCCCTCTAGTTTTTCACCATTATGTAACACTAAGCTAGACCCCCCCCCCTTAAATATTACGTAATTTATGCACGAAACCTTATGGGAAATTATTCGACAGGTCATCTAATGCCATTTTTCTTTTTAGGCTCATTTTCCAGTTGTATGCTCCATCAAGCAGCAAAATCTAACACAATGCCGCGAAAGCCAAGATTTCACCCGTCTGCAGATGCTTATCTTGATTTCCATTCATCAAATGGCCGTCTCCTATGGTATGAAAATCACTCCAACAGTCTCAGGTTCCTGATGCTGTCCGACATGACATCAAGAAAGATGATAAACTACAAGAAAATGGTCTTGAGCCTGATGCAATCTGTGCTCCCAAAAACTTGGATGGAAACTGTTTCCTTACTACGATTATCAAAAAGACTGGCGGAGGAGCCTTCGTAAACTTCATGAACATAGCCTCATAGGATTCAAGTGTAAACGAAAAGGCTCCTCTCGGCGAATGTTTAGAAAATAGTTTCACTTTTAACCAACTAGTTTAATTTTCATTAAAGAAAGATAAATTCGACAATTGGAGTACAGAAGTAGATAACCAAAATTTTTAATGAAGATGTTTTTTTTTGCATGAAAATTTTTTTAAAAATCAAACGCAAGTTGTGTTAAGAGCATTTGTTCAAAATCTCCTAGTCAATATAGCAATAAAACATTCGGAAAATGCAAACTCGATAACTGACTCTTCTTTTTTTTTTGATCGCCTAACCTCATACCTCTGGAACGTGCAATTCGATTTTGTATGATGATTTCTCAGGATTTCAATAATTTCACGAGATTTTTAAAACTATTTCATCGGATTTAATCAATTTTCTAGGATTTCGGGAAATATCATCAATTTTAACAGAATGTCTCGTTTTTTCAATTGATATTAGAAAATCAATTAATCGTTGAAGCCAATAGTATCCGCACCGAACCTACTGAATGCTTATTTTTATATAGGTACATTTAAAAATGAAGAAATTTGAAAACAACTATTCGCAAATTTAAATTTTAAAGCTGAAAATCCTGAGGTACAAGGCCACAAAAATTAAACTATTTCAAAATAGCGGATTGGAGACTATAATTTCAAATTTGAATTATAGAAATTTTAAAGGCGATAAGAATAATCAACAGGTATCACATCATTTAGTGCCGAACGACCTTCAGAGAGATTGAATAGATTTTATTAATGGAAAATCAGTTTTCTGTACAAAAAAAAAACATTCACTGCCATTTTCACAGGTCAGAATTGAACAATATTTAATTATTGTAAATCTTTCAAGTTGAATCATTCCAATATCGTTGCAAATTATACCAGTTCTAATCGGAAGTCTTAGAACTAAAGAATTTGATCTCAATTAAACCGCTAAAAATTGGACAACTTCTAAGTATATTTAAAATTGAGGTATTTTTAAATTAAGATCGCGAACCTGAGTCGAGGAAAATAATAATTTATAAACTGTGTATCACGCTTTTTAAAATGCATCGTGTTAATTTGAAGTAAAAAATTAATAAATTAAAATTCAATTATAAAGCATTTCCATACAATTGGAACAATTTCATGTTACTTCAAATCAAAGATGATGTCAAAACTGACGTATGCTACAACAAACTGTCAAATTAACAGGACAGAAAATGCCGCAAGAGGAAAACAATAAAAATACGAACGAAAACATGAGACCTTTAATGTAGACAAAGTGAATGAATGACTTTGAAGATTTTTTGAAGCTTTCAAAATTTTAAGATAAACTTACAATCCAGGCTCAAAAGCATCTGTTACCAGGTCGCTTTCCACTAACATAATAAAGCTACAGATACCACGGAGCTGAAACCAGAACTCCATAAACCATCTTGATAAAATCTAAAATGTAAACTTCAAATAATGAAAATAATTGAAATTCATTTAAGAATTTCCTTCTGGTTCTAAAAATTAGCATCCGTACGACAATAATTTGTTTAAATTCACCAATTTTAAATGGAAAATTTCAACATAATCTAACGTTGTTGAAAGATTGCAAATATTTTCTGGAATCTAATTATTAAAAATAATAATAAATATTGTTTATCAAATATTGTAAATATTCTTTCAAATAAAATGATTTTTTATTAATAATAGAAATTTTATAGGAAAGAAACTAACACACCATAACAATAATTTGTTTAAGATTATAAATCTTTTTCAAACCCAATGATATTTCTTTTAAAATACTAATTTCTGATGTAAATCGCCAACAAAGTTTAAAATTGTTGAATATTATTAAATTTCTTTGAACTCTGGCGATTTTCGAATTAAAGTTTCAATTTCCAACGAAAAACAATAACACAATCCAAAACTCGTCAAGCTCGTAAATTTTATTGTTTTAATGACTGTGTCTAGTCGACCCGAAAAATTTGGGGAGTTGAAAAAGGGGGTGGACTAGTCATCCTAAATTTCGGGACGCGAGACACTTTGTCTTTTAATCAAAATTCATTGAATTTAAATATAACGATTTTTTGTTTGAAAATAGAAAGTCCAGCTGAAACGCACACAATAAACTAACCTTGTTGAAAAATACGAACATTCTTCACAATATAATGATTTTTTATTAAAAATACCATTAGTATGCAACAGTCATCAAAATTTATTAATGTATTAACAGGTATGATATGAATTTTTCACTTTTTGCTGTTTAAAACTTAAATACGCTTACGATGGCTGAAATATTTTTTTATCGGATTCCAATGTTCAGGACCAACTGCTTCTAGTACAAAGACTTTCCGAATTTATTTTTCATGACAAAGAAATAAAAAATATTGTAATATCATAATTGTACTTCATATTATGAATGATCATTCGTGGGGTTAAATTATTAACTAATTGATTTCAATTTTATTCTTTTGGGCCCTAGAAGAAAAATTGCAGTTAAAAATGTTTTGGAACATGTAGCACCAAGAATTGTGCTCATTTCGCATTATTTAATACAAATATTCTTTAATGACTTGATATTAAGAATTTCAAGCGGCACATCTTCAAATGTTTAAAAAATAAAACATAAAATACGTGATTTTTATGCCAAAAGACGTCGAATAGGGGGAAAGGAGCTGCAAAAATTGAAAAATGGGCTTTTCATTCTCAAAAATCAACTAAATAATTCTAGAAAATTCCAAAGAGGGCTTCCACGTCCAAGTGGAGAAGCACTCTCAGCATGCATATCTTTTCTGCTTGAAATTTTTTTGAATAAAAAAATCTCATCTCGCCATTAAGTGAAAATAGAAATTTCCGACAATTGTCACATACCGAATTCTTAGTCGAACTGTTAGCATTTAAAATGATGTAATATGAGACGGGGGTCGAACCCACCACGCAAATGCTTGGATAAAAATTGACGAAATAATGAATCCTTATTAGTAATCACAGAAATTAGCGGAAAAAATCTAATCATAACATTTTTCGAAAGCTCAATAAAAGTAAATAAAAAAATTACTGACTATCGAAGTAACGAATTATACAATTTCCACAAATGAGAATCTAATTTCTATATAACCACAGATCTTAGACTAAGAAAATGAATTTTTAACAAAGTATTTTGACATTTAACTTTAACCAAGCAGTTAAATGTTGAATCAAGGAAATTAATTGGCTTATAAAAAAGGCGGATTCACAACAAAATACATGAATTTTAAATAGAATTGTTGAATTTTCAAATGAAAACGATCAATTTTAAACCAATAATGGAATAGTTAAATAAATAAACTGACTTATCTTAGATGATTAAATATTAGTTCTAATAAGATGAGGATGGAACTGACCGATTTTCAGGAGAAAAAAGCGCTCTATAAGGTCCAGTCTTTAATTTCATTCAAATGTGAAAATTTTGTTTGCAGATTAATTAAATCATTTATAAACTAGATATCAAAATAATTACATAGTCAACGGAAGAGATGAATCTTCGACTAATGAAATGAATTTTCAATAAAGTAGTTCAACCTTCAACGAAGCGGTTAAATTTGCAATAAAGAAAATGAATTTTCTACAAAAAAAGAAGAATTAACAACAAAATACATCAACTTTAAACTGATCTGTTGAATATAAACCAAAATATGGAATAGTTTAATTTTTAATTGAAAAAAAAATATAATTTTCAAGCAAACAATAATGGGTTTTCCACAATATAGTTCGATCCTCAACCAATAAAATGAATTTTTAACAAAGTTGTTAAACTTCCAACCAACGAGTCGAATTTTTAACCAAAGAATATGAATTCTTAATAAAAAATTTAATAGTGTAATTTTTAGATAAAGGCAATTAATTTTCAGCCGAAAATGGATTAGTTAATTTTTCAGTTGAAAAAATTAATTTTCAACATTCATTGAAAAATTAATAGTATAATTTTCAACTAAAAGCAAATTGTTTTTAACCAAAAATAGATAAGTTAAATTTTCAATTGAAAAAATTAATTTTGAACAAAATTATAAACAAAAAACATAATAGTAGACTTTTCAAATAAAAGGAATTACCTTTCATCGAAAAATAGTTAGATTTTTTCATTTGGTTCTAATGAATCATTTCGCATTTAAGCAAAAAAACAAGAAACAGAGGAATTTTTCTGACAACAGGGAAAAAAATAATTCTTTAAAAAAGGATTCGAGAGGGGAATGGGGGAAAGAGTTTAAAGTTTTTATTTTAATGCTGTAATTTGTGAAATGAAATTAGTAATTTTCATTTTTTTCAGGATATAAAAGAAATTTTAATTACCATTTATTTGACTTTTATGTGTGCTTTTGTGGTTATAACAATAAGTTTTGTTACATAATTTTAAATCCGTGTTTATAATTATATTTTTACTACACTTTAATTTCTACTCGTAATATATTTTTGTTTAATTTTAGATAGGTTAAATATAATTTTATCATGATTAAAAACAGGAATGAGCTGAAGGAGCGATGCTAACAAACAATGTCTGGCCAGTACGGTCTTTCTCTACTTTCGCGTTTTTACTGATAAAAAACATCTTTATGGTTTTACAGTAGAAAGGTCTGACATTGGTCAGGCACTTTTTATTCTTAGAATGCCTATTTCAATATTTATTTTTCGAATGAAAGACGAGAAAAATATTGTTCTTTCTATTTTGGGAAGAATTTTTTTTGTAAGCGGCTGAAATTAATTAGTTAAAGACAACAAATTCATACATAAAAAAGCTAAAATTACAAAATATATAATATTTCAAATTTATATACGAGAAATGTTAATGGATTAAAAGTTCAATTGTTATTGTACGTTATTAAGATCTAGAATTTCAAGCATTGCTTTAAAACTATCTTTAGAGCCGCGTTTCAATTAAATATTTGTAAATATATGACAGTAACAAGAGACTATTCAGGTAACATAAAAAAATAGATTAAAAGAAATTATTTACTGCCAAAACATCTCAGATTTGAACAGTGAAATAATAGTCCTTATATTTACAATGTAACTAATTAATTAATTAAATATCATAACAGGAAACAATAATGTTAATACAGGTAATAAGTTTATTCAAGCCATTATATGTACAGTGGATCAGAAACTGGATTTCATAGTGAAGTAAGTACATGCATTTAACATGTTTCCAAGATTTTTTGATTTAATGATAATTTTTTTTTTATGCCAAGATTATGAATCGCTAAAAAAATCAATCAAATCCTCACAAATTCGACGTTGTAAGTTACAGATTATTTTTCCCGAAGAAAATAAAGAAATTTGACAAAGTTGTGTAATTTTACTTTCTAATTTACAAATTAAATTTTAGATACAAAGTGACATCAGTATTTTCGCAAAGAACAGGCAAATATTTGGCACACTTAACGCCAATTTTACAATCACAAATTAAATTTTGAAAATGACCTATTTCGCACAGCGGCCTCCATCCGAATATGAATATAACCGTGCCAAATCCTGATGAGCATTGGTGATTGACAGCAGCCAAAATGTCTGAAATAAAATGAAAGTAAATTAATTCACCATTTACTGATTATGGGATTCAGTATTATTTATTTAAAAATATTTTTCCAATCGAATGAGTCTAGGAAGGGGAGTGCAATTAAAAACTGCTCGATTTTTTTAAAACTTTTTTGGCTAACAAATTTATTTTTGATAAAAATTATTGATTTCATAACTTTTTTTTAAATTTGTATATATGTTTTAAGTGTGAATGTGCATAAATATTATATTTCTTATGAGATATACAATTTCTGTCATTTAAATAAATAATTCCAAACAAAAATCTAGATTAAAAAATAATGCTAAAGTATTAATTAATGATGAATTAATTAATTAAAGCAAAAGACTTTTTGAGAGAAAACGACAAACTTTCGGAAAAGTTCTGAAAGCCATCACTCTATTTGTGGGTGATGTTTTTTCATTTAAATTAGACACACTTCATTTTGAAAATAAATTATTGAAAATTATTTCGAATTATGATTGATGGATAATATATATTTTAATATTTTTAGCTTATTCTTTCTTGATAATTTTCTAATAATAATTTCAAAATTTAACATAGCGATTAGTGTATACGTTTTCTAACCTTGAATACTTAAATTTAAATATTTGGTATTGGACAGTTTTGATATTCAAGTATTATTAATTTAATATAAATATCGTACTCAAACATTTTAAAAATTGGAATAACAAAATTATGAAAACGCCAAATTATAAAGATTCAATGTATTTGTCGTGCCACAAATCAGATCTCTGGACGAATAATTTTTCTGCGATTTTGAAAATCGAAATGATATTATGGATGACGTAATTTCAAATAAAAAAACATTATTTTAAATGAAGAAATTAGTAACAGGCAAAGTCAGTGATTTTAACAACGTTTTCTGCAATTGAATTTGTTTCTTACTATCGCTTCTTATCACTTTCTGAAAAATGGTTTAATTGGAGTAAATAGTGGCTTGTATATTCGGGAAAATTATTCTCTGCAACGCTACTTTTTCTAATTTCAAAAGTAAATTTTTCTATTTTTCTATGTATTCTTCTCAAAATTAGAAACAGTATAATTGTAGGAAACGTTATTTCTAAAAAAATAAACCATGATTTATAGAAAATTGAAGGATTTTTTAAAAATGGGTATGAAGAGACAATAGGAAAAAATGCAATTACGAAAAATTATTTTTAAATAATTATATTCCGTAAGTTTTTCATTTTTTTCACAAAAAACAATCTTTTTTCATAAGAGATGTTTGTTCATATCATTTCAATTCATAAAATCATAAAAAACTTTTTTTCTAGATATCCGATTTTTTGCAGAATTTCCTGAAAGAACCATTCTAACATAGTGAATGGAATCGTAAAATTGTTAAACTAATCAAAATAGAAAATGTTTTTTCAATAATATTTTCATTATTTAAATGAAATTTGTATCGCTCTAAGCATTTTATCTATATAACAATGACATTTTTATAATGAATTCCGACTAATTAATTGGTCATGATATAAAAAAAGTAGTTATAACAAAATTAACATTGCTAAATACTAGCTTGAAGGATACGAAGTTTCTAGGCACATCGGAAATATTTGTGCTGCGCTCACTGAATTTTAGTGAACCTAGACACATCTTTAATACATATTTTCATAAGCTCTTTCGTTATGTAATCGTTATTAGGAATTTTTTCTTACTAATTTCAATTAATTTAAATATGAATGACAAATAATAAATTACGAAGTTTGAGCAATATTTAAATTTCAACTTTTCATTAAGTTGACATTTTTTAAATTTAGAGAAATGAATTTAAACATTTAAATATATTGTTAAATAAACGTGATAAATCATTTCAACTATATTTTTCAATAAGATAGTTATAAAGTAACTTTTCTTATAGTAAAAACTGAATCACATGTAGCTATAAACAATATATTTCTCACCTTTTAGATGTTTTCGTTGCATTTGTAAGAGAAAGAATGTCCTTTTCTGTTTTGAAGAATTTGAATCCTTGCCGCCTTTGCGAAACCCTTGCGGATTTGCTCCTTGCATATCATTAGGAACCAATTGCAATTAGGGACGTCTAGTATTTCCTGCTTTTGCCAATAGATGCTCCTTTTTGGTTTTTTTCTTTCTCGAAAGTGGTGAAAAATGTGTTGATTTAATATAAATAGAAGTTTCGAAATTATGTGACCAATCGGGATAGCATTTCTATCGCGTTGAGTCTGTGGGCCAGTTGGTGACGGACCACCGTGGATAGAAGGGTGAACGAAGCGGCCATCTCAAGTCGCTTCTCTTAAATGACCCTTGATATTAACTTCATGACAAAAATAGAGCACACGAACAAAGAACAAAAACTTGTAAATAGTGTAAATAGTAAATTTAAACCAATAGATATAGAACAATTGAGATTCAAATTAAGGCTTGCACCCTTAAGTTGAGTCTCGACAGTACCGATATCTAATACTCAAATCTGTAAACAGATCTCAACTGATCAATTCCTGACAATTGATCAGCTTCTTAAGAGAAGTGAACTGCAAGAGATGACAGTCAAAGCTCTAGTACCGCTTCTACCACAACAACCGATAACGTGGCTATCCATATTTTTTACAATTTTTTTGTTTTTACTTTTTTTTTTTAATTCACGTACGAATTTTTTTTTTTTAATGTTTTTTGGAGCCATGACAGATTCTTGGGACATTGGATCTCCGCCACTATCCCAATTAAAACCACCTTTCACTTTGACGACTACATCGTGACTGATAGTGGCTTCGCGGCTGGAAGCTGCGGTGGTCCCTCCTCGACATTCAAAAAAGGTGGGGGAGCATTCAGACGAGATGCGGAGTAAATTTTCACATAGGAGTGTGAGGATGCTTACGATTGTCTACATTTTTTTTTCTCAAGTTTTTTCTCCGAATAGTTAAATTATTACTGAGGCTTTGAAAATATTTGATTCTCATTTCGTATTGTTTCAACATCACCCCCGATTTTTTTTTATCAAAAAATATTGCTTACCTTTGATCTGACAGCTATTTTAAGTCGGTGGGGTCAGTGAGACCCCATGTGTCCTTTATGGAATTATTTGGAGGTGTGTCCTTTAAGGGCTAACGTTATTGAATAACAATAATAGAAAATAAACTGCAAGCACATGTTTTAGTAAAAATATCTATTGACTCACTTTGAACGTCATTTCATACTACATGATATGATATAATTATAGTTTTGAATGCGCAATTCTAAAACTGTTTATTTAGTTAGGCTTTCTGAGACTCAAGTATTTTGTCTTCAAAAGCCTAAATTTGAAAATATTTGTTTTAAATTTTCTTAATTCTTAAAAGTTTACAATCTGACTCTTCACAATTTTGGAGTTACAAATTATAATATTAAGAATTTAAGAACAATTTCATTAAAAAATCTTTCAGACTTGCACAATTTCATATTGATTGCCTTGATAGACTGGTTTAAATTTGACAATTCTAGATTAGAATATTCCAAGATGCTTGATTTTAATTTTAAACATACACAATTATCTATAATTATTTAAATTCTTAAAAATTGTAGAATATCTAATTGAAGCACTTGATAGTATCACAATTTTCAGTTCAAAGGATGTGTAATTAAACAACTTTCAAATAGATGCCCTCGAAATAAATTAAAAACAATTACAAATCAAATAGAATCATTAAATTCATTAAACACCTTCTAATTCTCGTTTCACTTTTCATTTTCAATGTAATATCTGAAAATTGTCCGATTTATAGTAAAAGATTTTATAAAATTTATCATTCAAAATTTGAACTATTTGATTCGAAAATTTAAAGACTGTTAAAACTTTCACACCATTTTAAATTAGAAAGTTAAAAATATTATGTTGTTCAAAATCAAATAATTCCTTTAAGTTTGCATGATTACAATAATTTTAGAGTTCCGAATTTTAATGCTGAACGATCATTTTTCCCTTTCCTAATCGTTAATTTTCAAATTCAAATTGTTGACTTTTGAAATTTTCAATTTTCAATTAAAAAATTGTTTATTTTGAAGGGATAGCAGTTCTTGGTGAATGCACATTTTTTAATTTTTAAGTATTTAGATTTGTTTAATTTTCAGCGATCCGCGATAGAATTTTTTTTCAGTTTTATAGTTTCACAATCAATATTGCTTTTTTGTAATCTTTTTCAACAATAAATTACAATTTTTTGTGTACATAATAGCAATTTGGAATTTTAAACTTTAAGAAGCTTTAACTCTGAAACTTTTATTCAATTTCTTATTTTGAATTTTCAAATTTCGGATTGAAAATTATTTTAATTCAAAAGTTTGCCATTTTAATTTCTCCAATTTTTAAAGCTTTCAATTAGAAATAATACCATTTCAAACGCCTTGAATTTCAAAGGATAAAAAAAATTCTGTCCTGTTTTCGATTTTTAAATTCGTAATTGTTTAGAAATGATACAATTTCAACTACTTTCTAATGAAAATGTCCAATTTTCCAAATTTTAGTCCGCATCTTTCTATATTCGGCGTTTCTAATTTAAAACTTTTAAATTTTTAATTATTCAATTTGAAACGCTTTTGATTCGAAATTAATTTATTTCATTTTGTTATCCAAAAATTTTTTGAATTTAATAGAAAAAATTGTCTGTAGTAATAGAGTTAAAATTGTCTATATTTGTCATGTTATGTAATATTGAGTTATTCAATATTAAGACACTTAAAATGTGAAATCAGTGAATTTATAAAATTTCTAATTCCGGATTGTTGATGAAGGTTTTCAACTCAAATCGTTCAATTTGATACATTTAGATGAAGGAGTTCTTCAAACCATTTTTTTCTGCTTTCAACATAAATATGAATCTCCAATTAGAAATCATATAATTTTCAACTATCTTAGAATCATTTAACTTTTAAGATATGCAGTATTCCAAATTCTTCAATTATGACCTGTAAAAATGCTAGTGAATGTTTTTTGTACAAAAATCGCATTTTTTATTAATAAAATCTATTCAATCATTATTAATGCCATTTGACATTGAATTCTATGATACCTGTTAATGATTTTTACCAGCTTTAAAATTTTTAGTATTTCAGTTTTAAATTATAGTTTTAAATCCGCAAATATAAAATAGTTAAACTTTTACGCTTTGATCCTAGAGTCGTCTAGCTTCAATAGTTCAAACACGCAAATATTTGTTTTAAAGTTCTTCAATTTAAATTTTACTACGTGAAAACAAGCATTCGGTAGATTTGGTGCTGGTAATATCGTCGTAAACGATTTATGGCTCTTTTAATCTAAATTTAAAAAACGAGACATTCCATTAAATCTGATATGTACTAAAAATCCTAAAAAATTCATTAAATCCATTAAAATTGTTTTAAAGTTCTTTTAAAATCATTGAACTCCTCAGAAATCATCATGCATAATCGAATTTCACGTTGTAGAGGTATAAGGTTAGGCAATTAAAAAAAAAGAGAAGAAGAAAAGCCATTCGTCTAGTTTTGATTTGTCGATCAATTTATTACTATATGATGAATGAGATTCTAAACAAATCCTTCTAACACGACGTGTATTTGAGTTTTAAAGAATTTTGTTTTCTGCAGAAAATCCATTTTCGGTAACAATTTTGGTTATCCAATTCTGCACTACAACAGTTCAATTGATCTTTTTTGGCGGAAAATAAAACAACTTAGTTGAAACTTAAACTATTTGCTAAATATTTATCAAAAGGAGCCTCTTCTTTCACTGAATAATCCGTAGTCTATGGGGTTTTCAAGTAGCTTCCTCGCCAGTCTTTTTGATAATCGTAGCAGGGCAACAGTTTCCATCCAAGTTTTTGAGAACACAGATTGCATCAGGCTCAGGTCCTTAATTTTCTTGTAGTTTCTCGTTTTACTGTGTTTTGAATATTGTCTGGACCCAAGAGATCTTGGAATAATGTGCATAGGAGACGGCAGAAATTTTTGCTTTTGTGGCATCTTGTTGGATTTTTCTGCCTGATGGATCGTACAACTGGACAATGAGCCTAGAAAGAAAAATGGCATTAGATGACCTGTCGAATAGTTTTTTCATAAAATTCCAGCGGAACAGGGAAAATATGGTAATGTTTCACCAGAATATGGGCAGAAATCCTTTTTAATAAAATTGATATATAGGTTAGGATGGGCCGAAAAAAGTTTTTTTTGTGCGAATAATTTCTAATAGCGAAAAATGGTTAGTTTTTATTGAGATGAATAATCTGTTAAATTTTGTTTGAAATCGATTCATTCCTTTCACCTTCTCAAACGTGTTGAAAATTGAAAAAATTGATTTTACGCGTAAAACCTATGAAAAAGTGAATTCTTACAGACACCAATTTTTTTATATATGTAGAACTATATGCTTCAATAATTTATGAGAGTACCTATTTGATAATAAAAATATATCAGAAACTAAAAATTGATCAATAGGTATTTACTTTCCACACTTGTCAAGTACAATACTTTCTCAGCGAGTCTAAGGAAGAAGTTCGATTTTCGCAGTGAGATTCTCAATAAATAAGTAAATTTTCTATACGTCTCATTACATTGTTCCTTTGGCTACTTTACAACCTCTAAAGGTGTAAAGTAGTATACTTTACAAACTCTAGAGGTGTAAAGTGAGAAGCTCAGAAATTGGCAACTTTCCAGAGTCTACGGAGGCACGGAAAATCGAACTTTCCGCAGACGTGCTGTGAAAAAGTATTTTATTTCTTGAAAAAGAGACGGTTACATAAGGGCCATATTTCAGTCAAGAGCTTTGATGTCTAATTTCAGTAGCAACGTGGATTTTGCTCAAAAATTGTAATTTTTAATAATTAATATATTAATTATTCAATTCTTATTATTTTTTTTTTGAAGTAATTTTCTGCTCGGATTTCAATAAGAATAAAATCAAAATTGAGAACAAAATTTTCGTCCTATTTTTAATTTTCCCTATTTTTTTAATATCAGATACGCACTTCTGTAAATTCTTCAGGCATATAATTGGTGACTGTAAGAATTCATTTTTTCATATATTTTCGCTTAAATTCAATTTATTAAATTTTCAACACGTTTGAGGAGGTGAAAGACATTTAAAAAAATTACAAGTTAATTTATAACCAAATAGTTGCGTTTTCTACTAAAAAAGATCAATTTTCAACCAAAAATAAAATACCTTAATTTTAAATATGAAAAATGAATTTTTAACAAAAAAAAAAAATTCAACAAAATTGTTCAATCTTCAACCAATAAAATGAAACGTTATCAAAATGTGACCCATTTTTCACCACGCAGCAGAATTTTCCACTAAAAAAATTCTAATTCTAAGAGAAAAATCTAATAGTAGAATTTTTATTTAAGGAAATTGATTTTCAATAAAAACAAAAATGAATAAATTTTCAACAACAACTGAAAATTAAAATTTCAACTCAATAATTTAATCTTCAACCAGTTAAAAAAATATTTATTGAAGTAGTTCAGCTGTCAACCAATTAGTTTCATTTTCAAACGAAAAAGGTAAATCCTCAATTGAAAATTTGATAGATGCACTAATTTACTTTTAATTAAGAACGATTCGTTTAGAAAGCGAAATTAATTCTGAACCAAAAAAAAAAGAATTTTCAATTTTGTTTAATTTCCAACAAAATAGTTAAATTTTCAACCAAATAATAGAAATTTTAACCAAAACTTATGGTTTCTGAACCGAAAATATAATAAGGAAAGAACGGGAAAATAGGGCGATTTCTTGAGAGCAGAGGGAAGAAAGGAATTCTTGAAAAAAAGAGAAAAGAAGGGAATAGTGTTAAGTCTGTAAAAACGAAAATGTTAACGACCGAAGCCATTACAAATCAGAAAGGGTTCTACACTTGAAATCCTAGAATCTCTCGGGGACGAAATTTTTTGTTTTTTAGAGGAAATTAGGCGATACGTATTTTTCCGATTTGCAACAAAACAAAAAAAAAAGGAAAAATTCTAAGACGTTATGCGTATTTGAATGTTGTGCTTTGGTTTTCAAAAACCTCGAATTTTCGTCTTGAAACCTCTATAACGTTTGACCCAATTGAGATATTTATTATTTCCTCTTTGATTTTAATTGCAACGGTTTTTCTGAGAAAATAAAAAGTCGATTTTCTCAAAAATTCCAACCTTACATTTTTTGCCAATTTTTTTTCAATTGTCCTATGATAAGGAAGATATCTTGTAAGTTTGATGCTGGCTAAATAGCTTTTGTCGTCATGAGATTTTTTTTCTCACCGTCATTTCGTTGTTTATCACATGAAACTAAGACATTTCATCTAAATGATGAGAATGTAAAAATATGCACAAAAAAAATAAAAAGGTGGGACTTTCCAGGAAAATCTTTTTTATTTTGGTATTCAAATTTTGAGAACATGAAAGAAAGACATCTTATCAACATCGTGCGGGCTAAACCGTATTCAAGGCTGGGAGAATTTTTTCCCTTAAAATGTACAAAAAAAAATCAGAAAAAAGTTTCAGGGTGGTTTTTGTGAGAAAATTGACTCTAAATTTTGTTACAAAGATCAGCGCAATTAAAATCAAAGGGAAAATAATAAATATCTCAATTGGGTCAAAAGTTATGGAGATTTGAAGAAAAAATTCGGATTGTTTGAAAACCAAAGCACAAATATAAATACGCATAACTTCTCAGAAAATGATTTTTTTACAAATCGAAAAAATATGTTTCGCCTAATTTCCTCTTAAAAACAACATATTTCGTCCCCGAGAGATTCCGTGATTTCAAGTTTTGAGTCCTGTCTGATTTGAAGTGGATTCGATCTACCACTTTTCTTACCTATTATTGTCGACTTCTACGTAACTTATCACGTGTTTGTCTTCAAGTAAATTCTTTATCATTTCATTCAAAGAAGCAGAAGAAGGTTGCACGTTTCGCCAAGACAGCTCTCGATCGCTTAATTCATTCAGCACCACGGTCAACTGACTAAGTAGATAGGTCGATCATCTAAAATAAAGATGAAAATAATTAGTTTCAAACAAAACAAGTTTTTTTATGCAAAGATTACGAGAAGTTAGCAGTTACTTTTTGATAAATTTAGTATAATGAAGTTGTGGCACTAGTTGAAAAAAATTGGTAAATGATTGTTTTCAAGGTGAAATTTTAAACCAAAACTATGAATATAAATTATTGTTACTTATTTGGATTACTTTCGCTCTCTATAAATGTTTCATGTTAACGACTAATTGTCAGCACCCATAAGAATAAATCTAATCGAGAGATGATAAAGACATATCCACGAAGATTCTTTATACTGTAAATATAATTTAAAAAGAAGGAAATAGTTTAGTTGATCAGCATGTTTGCGGTATCGAGACTGTTTCCGAGTGAATTAAATCATGAGCTTCTCATTTGCAATTAAAAATTGAGGTATCATTTATACATGAAAATATATAAACAATTAATTTTGAAACAATGTAATTAAATGATACATGACACAAGAATTTTGTTTTTTTACCAGCCAGTGACATTCATAGTTCAAACAAGTGTTCCACTATCAGGACTTTCAACTTGAATTCGTTCAATTTGAATTATTGCAATAGGAATGGAAAGATAAGAAAATTATCTAGGAAAAGTCCTTTAGAAAAATAGTGGAAGAGTTTCGCTGGTCGGTTTTTGGTTTTTGCAGAGTCATAGTGACATTTTTGAATATTAAATATTAGTTTGCCAATGCCGTAAACGTTACAAACAGGCGACTAAGACAATCACAGGACATTCTAATTAATTTGTCAGTTTGCAGCAATACCAATTACCATACATCATGCGTCACATCTTCTCAAAGAAAAAACAATCGTATCGAGATATTTTTCTATTTGGAATTTTAATATTATTAGTTATAATAATTTCAAAATTGATTTAAATTCCAGAAAAATTGTCTGTTTTTGCTGGAAAAGTAAAAATTTAATTCTTCTAAATCAGAATTAAAATTATTTTCTAAAACTCTTATTCCATGTGTAAAATTCTGTTCCAAGTCAAATAATAATATTTTACGTAAATTCCCCGTGGAAAACTCTGAATTATAATTTTTTTATGGACGTTCCCTATTCTCATTCAGAATTATACTTATTTACAACATTTTCTATTTTAATTCAGGAATATAATAAAACCTCTTTTCTATAATGTAGGAGAGGAAAGTTTCAAATAATGGCAAAATTTGATTGATAAAAAAAACTTTTTTAATTCAAAAAAATTCTTATTTGGAACAAAGAATTCTCAAAATCAGATGAATCCTGACTAGGAACAAGGATTGTTTTTGTTATTTTTAATCATTTATTGTTTATATTACCATTTGTGACTTGACTCATTTTGAAAATTCCTGTTTTAGAGTAGAATTCTATTTATTGACAAAATTTTCAATTATAATTCAAAAATATATTAAATCCCTTTTTCCAAAATTTTCAACTGGGAAGTTTCAGATTGTGACGAATTCTGACTTTTTTTTTACTGAAATTTCATGCCGCAATTCAGAATTATAATTCTTATCGAAAATTCCCTTTTCCACATCAAGATAATTGTGATTCTATATGTCAAGTTTCTTATTTCTTTTATTTATTTTTTGCCCCGACTAAAAATTATAAATGTTTTATAATATTCCCTGTCTCAAAGTCTAAATTATAAGTCTTTATGGAAATTCCCTGATCCAAGATAAAATTGCCCTGTCTCATATCAGCATTATATTTTCGAACAACATTTTCTATTCTAATTTTTATTTGCAAAGAAAAAAGGATTTCCAATTTAAACAAATTCTGATTTGCCAAACTGAATTTTTCAAAATTTCCCGGTACATGTCGAAAATTACCTGTTCCAATACAAAATTATAATTCCTCAATAAAATTCCCTGTTCGAAGTCAAAATTATAATGCGTTTTTGGAGTTTCTTGTTAAAATTGTCAACATTATATTTCATTACTAAAATTTCCTGTCTCAAACTGAAAATCATAATTCTTTTCGAAAATTCT
>CAKNYM010026162.1:0-19571 GCA_932195095.1 Andricus curvator | reverse complement strand
ACTTAACAATTTCTACAACTTCATAGAAACTTATGTGTACGACTTGGATACAAAGTCTCGTGGAGTTGTCACGTCATTACATGTAAAGTTGTCAAATTTGAAGCTGGACAAAGCCTGTAATGCTTCCGCACTTGACGATGATAACTATATGGACTAAGAGTCCTTGATGCTAACCTCTGGTGTAAAATCAAAATTTGTAAACTTTTGTATCCTTCATTGAGTCCGCAATAAATGCTCATTCTTCAAACTACAAACAATTGAAATCTATTTTTAACCCCAGAATAATCAGCGAAAGATGCACTGCTAATCAGCGAAATAAATTTTTCGCTGATTTAAGTAGCGAATATTCGCTGATTCGCAACTGTATACTCTAGGCTGGTTGAATCAGCGAATATGCGCTGCGAATCAGCGAAATTTCGCTGGTTCAAATTTAGAGAGTACTATGCCTGAACTGCGTTTAAGATTATTAGGAGGTTTATTTCCACGCTAAAGTGCGATCTGTGTCAGATTCAAAATTTAGTCAAAAGCTTATGTTTGTTTATTTACTTTTTAAGAATAAAGCTCCTGGCATAAATATTAAAAAGAGGTATTACGATAAAACACCTTGTTACTTAATCCTTTCGTTTACTTTCAAGGATTTTACAATTTTAGAAAATTTCAGATTTCATAGCATTTCACGGAATTTTATAATATTTTAATGCTTATCAGGGAATTTGTTCACAAGAATTTCGGAATTTCACAGTGTTTCGAAGATTTTCCAATATATGAGTGTATTTCCAAAATCTAAAATAATTTTCAACATTTTGGGGTGTTTAAAATTATTCTAACGAATTTTTAATTTAATTCAATAAGTTAACCCTTTCAGGGGCAGTGGGACGTATACGTCCCACTTGTTTTTTCGCAGTTTTTCAAGCATTTCTGATACATTTCACCTTGTTTAGTGCACAAGTATTTGATTTTAGACTCTTAAGGGTTCATGTAAAGTAATTATCATGAAAAACTGTGTAAAATTGTTAATTAACAATTTCTTATGAATAATTAAAATCGAAAAAAATCACTTTTTTCGAATAAAATCGGCTGTTTATAAAGTACTGGGCCTATAGCTGTGACACATTTTTTCCAGTTAGGTAACACGTAGAACTGTAACTTATATTTTTTGCAGAATTTTCGGCAGACAAGTTTTTTTTTATTTCATTTTTTGAATTCATAAAAAAGTACGATTTTTGACGAATTTTCGGCATAAGTGCATGTAATGTACCGTATTTGTGATCGATTATCAAATCGTAAAATAAAAAAAATGTTCGAGCCACTGATTGAGAATATAATGTCAAAATTCAAAATGACGGATTCAAAATGGCGGTTATATTAGTGCAAATTCGCAAGAAATATGCAATATCAAGAATTAGTTTAACAGAAAAATGTGCCCCTGAAAGGGTTAAACGGATTTCAAAGAATTTTAAAATATCCGTAACGGTAGGCTCTTATAACATACGAAAGTCTAATCTGACGCTTGTCAAGTATTGCCGCTTAGAATCAGTTTCTTTCGTGCCCTTGAAGAATACAGTCGTATTTTTTCTTAATGTGTCAAGAAACAAATACAAATTCTTATGGACGATTATTTTTTAAATTATATTTCTGCATAGAGGCAATTTCATTCATTTTCATAAAAAGTTTTAACCGCGAAACTAAAAGTGACACTTGAAAACTGGGGAAATTCAAGAGCTTCGTCACAGACGAGTCAATTTTATCAATTAATATTAAATTTTGTGGTGAAATAATGAAATTACAGATTTTAAACTTTAGGTGGTGTTGCCATTTTGATATAATTGAAAATTGAACTATTTTTCTTGTTCCGTGGGGGGGGGGGGTCGCAATTTTTTTATATCATAAATTAAATTACGACAAAACACCTTGTTATTTAATCCTTTCGCCTTCTTCTGCGTTTATTTTCAAGGATTTTACAATTTCAGAAAATTTCAGATTTCATAGAATTTCACAGAATTCTATAATATTTTAATGCTTATCAGGGTATTCGTTCACAAGAATTCCGGAATTTCGCCGTATTCTGAATATTTTCAAATATACTGGGTGTTTTTTTCAACTTGAGACATCGAAATATCTAAAAACTTTTTATTTCCGAGGGGGAAAAGCGATTTTGAAAAAATTTACCTCACCCCACCCCCCAGAAGGCAGGAGTGGGGGTAACTTTATAATTTCAAACGGGAACCCCTATTTTTTATCACAGATTCAGATTCTCCTCTATGAAATACGTAAGTTTTATTCGAAAATTTTTTTCGATTCATGATTTTTTTTTCTATTTCCTCCACCCCCCCTCCTGGGGGTTGGGGTGAGGTAAATTTTTTCAAAATAGCTTTTCCCCCTCGAAAATAAAAAGTTTTTATTACGGATATTTTTTTCATAGGATGCGTATTTTTTTAGATATTTTGATGTCTCAAGTTAAAAAAAACACCCTGTATAATAGTATTTCCAAAATCTAGAAGAATTTTCAAGAGTTTGGGGCGTTTATTTTGGGGTTTAATTTATTTTCTTACACATATCTCATTATTAGTAAGTATTGTTCAATTAATAGTAAAATAATATTATTATTATTATTATTATTGTATTCAAAAATTTTAATTTTAAATCACATATTACTTCGAATGTAAAATCGTACAAGTGTTTCGAAGAATCCACGTCTATGACGATATTATAATATTCATTGTACTTATAACTATAATATTTTTCATTCGTTTTACCAGCGAATATTAAGCTTGCTTTTAATTAACAACAACATATTTTTTACAGCATGAAAAGCGTATATGCAGTCATATTATTCATGCTGAAAATTAGTTATAAAATGAAGTGCGGCTCTGAAGAAGTTCTAGCCCCCACCATGCCTTGCGTGGCGTTTGCGGATTTCTCTTGTTGTATCGAGGGCCGACGCTCGATCACTTTACAGCGAAACACTCCGCAAGCGACTTTGCGTATTTTTTAGCTGGGATTTGTTCCCGAAAAACTTCGCAAGTACATTTTTTAATAGAAATTGCTTAAATAATCAATTTTTTATTGCAAAATCAGAAAGAGCAAATTCGTTTTACCAAAAAGGGGTACTTGCAATAATGAAAATGTGTTCCTATACTAAAGTTCTTAGCGCAAATGGTTTTTCTTGAATATCTCCGTTCAACTCGGAGAGCACCTACATAACTTTTTAGTTTGTACGGCAGTATCGGGCTGTATGTTTGTACGAACCCCAGCACTACCATCTTTCACGCACTGTGGTAATTTGGTGCCCTCCTGAAAAAAAACAGAAATATAAAACATAACTTATAGATTTATATAGGAATGACAAAGATTTGTTTTCTTTATACATCTATTAACCCCCATCCAATGAACTATTTACAAGAAGTTTAAGGAACTCTACAAGTCTTCTAAAAACGATTCGGTATTATTTCAGGGTGTCTACCCTAGTAGAAATGTCCGTGGTATGCCGGAATTCACCACCGGCAGAGTACTGATTCAGTACTGACAGCCAGTATCTGGAATCATAATCCGGAATCCTGCCAGTACTGGCAGAACGTTGGTCTGAAGACCGAATCAGTACCAGTTCGGTAGGAATAAAAATTCTTATTTGTTAAAGAAATTCTTAAAAATGCTACTAGAATGTTTTCGAAGGATGAAAAATATCAAATCGTGGACAAGATTTGTTTTCACTCAAAAATTGAAGTCCCTACATAAAAAAGCATGTTAAGAGTTCTAGAAAATCAAACTCTAAAAATAAAAATTATTAAAATGTTATATATATATATATATATATATATATATATATATATATATATATAATTTATGGTAAAATATTTTTTAATCCCACTTTCTAAAGATCAAATCAACGCGCGTCAACATAAGAGACCCGTGCGGAAAATGTCTTTTTTAGCCTTATTTGAAAAAAGGCTCGTACCAGGCCCTGATAAGGTTGCCTGATTTAAAAATGTATATAACGGCCCTGATCAGGTCCAAATAAGGCCCGGATAGGCTAGCCTTATTTTTAATTAAGGCAATCTGATAAAAGGCCGTATTTACGACCCTGATCAGGTAAGAATAAGGCCCGGATAGATTGCCCTTTTTATTCAGTAACGCAGTTTATTGAAACTTTTCATAATAATGATAATGATTAATAGTCGCTTTCGTAAAAAAAGGAGAAAAACATTAATTCATGTTGATTTTTTTTCATCTAGTATATTAGATTTTTTTACAATAGTTTAACAATAATCTACGGTGCTCAGCTACGTAAAATGCTTGGAATAATAATATTGCAATTTCATCGCATTATTAATCACTATAAATAATAATTAATCAAATTCTGATATCGTAAATTATTTATTATGTATTATATTGAACAATAATTTTTATTCTAGCTTTAATAAATAAGTTTGTATATTCATATATCTAACTCTCATAATGGTATGAACGATAAACCACGATTCATGGATAAAAGATTTGACACAAAAAGATTTGATTTAAAATTTGAAGATTTGAATCTTACCGCCTTGGGCAAAAGTTCGGCTGTGGTGCGCCAGGGCGCGCAACAATTTGCCTCTCTCGCAGTCGAAACGGCGCGCCGAGTGTTTAAGACAGGAGTCGAGGCGTCGAAAATCATACTTACTTGGCATAAATGCTACCGTGATCAACAAGATGGTTACTGCAGGGCGAGGCTCTTCTGTTGCACTATGGTCGAGCTGACCCTTGCTGCTGCGAGATATCCGAATGTGGATATCTCGGACGTATAATTTTTGTTAGTCGCGACTGTGTACGCGGGCTGTACGGATACGGTAATGATATTGAGACTTCACATTATATCCCATTTAACTCCCTGATTATTCCTACGATATCCCTGGGACAATACAGAACATAATTAGAATCAAATGGGATATCGCGCAATATTCTATTGCTATAAGGAGCTATTTATATGCCAGTAGTGTGCCAGTACTGATAGTCAGTACTGAGTCAGTACTGGAAAAGCTCCGAAAATCAGTACTGGACAGCGTTACAAGCCAGTACTGGCCCAGCACTGGCCCAGTACTGGGAGTCAGTACTGCCAGACCGGCAGTCAGTACTGGGTCAGTACTGCGCCGTTCGTACATTTCTACTAGGGTAGCGATTCTTAGGAATGAAATTCAAGGTCTTTTCCAGATTTTCCAGGTCAAGAAGTCAAGTTTTTCCAGGTCGCCTTTTTGTACATCAAATAATTCAATAACCGTTTGCTATGACTGTAAAAAATAAGCCATTTCATTTTTTACTACCCAGCAATTTTTAAAGAAAGCAGAACCATAAATAAAATTTTTTTAAATTTTTTGTGAACATAAGACGTCTTTGAAATCCTTGAAATCTTTGAAATCTTTATGAATTCGTTGAAATCTCTTGAAGTATCTACTCAAAATCTTTGTTATATCTTGAAATTTGGTTTGAAATCTTTTGGAATCTTTTTCAATTTTTGTAAAATATTTGAAATCCTTGAAATCTTTGTGAAATTGTTATAAAATCTTTGAAATCTTTGTGAAAGCTTTCTTTAATCTTTGTTTGTGAAATCTTTTGTGTTCGATTGAAATCATTAAAATCTTTTGAAATTTATTGAAACCTTTTGAAATAGTTTAAAATCTTTGAAATATTTGTGAAATCTTTCGTATTCGTTTAAAATCATTGAAATATTTGAAATCGTGTAAAATCTTCAAAATGTTTTGAAATCTTTGATATCTGGTATACTGTACCCTTTTTCAAATCTTTGAAATCCTTTACATCATTTGAAAGTTTTAAAAGCTTTGTGAAATTGTTGTGAAATATTGAAAATCTGGTGCACACGCCTTTTTTAAATCTTTGAAATCCGTAAAATCTTTGTAAAATGTTCAAAATCCTTTTAAATATTTTTAAAACTTTGAAATATTTTGAAACCTTTAGTAATGTTTTGTAATCTGGTGTACACTCGAAAACTGAGTGGTGAAACCCTTGAAAAATCCGTTATATGGCCATGTCTCATCCCAATTCTGAAAATGAATTAACATCGAAATTTTCAACTAATACTTGTTATAATTTGTAAGTTGAACATCACAAAAAAGTGTATACTTTAAAATTCTATATTAGCGGAGACGAAATAAAAAACTTATAGAATTATTTACAATATTAAAGTCTGTTCATTGAAATCTACAAAATAATGAGTAAAGTCTACAAAAAATGCCTCGAAACCTCTTCATTCTGTAATGAGTAAAAGGTAAATTATATCTTGATAAATAAAAAACTGCCCAGTAGCAAGATTTCTTCTAAGCGAGATGTTTCTTTCATAATAGACTAAAAGATTTTAATTACTTTTCGCATTTCCAGTCAAAACTTTGGGAGATTATGTAAAAGAGAGTAAGGAACGTTTTTCTACATCTAAATGTTTATAATTACAAAAATAATTTCGAAAACATTTTTAGATATTTTTTATTTATCTTTTATTTAATCTCCCAAAATATTAACTTGATATCTTATTTCGTTTGGACATGAGAATGGCGAAAGAAAGTAGAAAAAAAATTTGTTGTGGTTAATACAGCATTTGCCCTTAATTTAAAACTTGTAAATCAGAACAATAAGTTTTTAAAATACCGAATTTCAAAATAAAATTTTCGAAACTATTGTATACCTTTAATTTGGAAAGTGTTGTCTTTCCCGACGAAGTCTAATAAAAAAATAAAAATTTTAACTTCAAGAGATACTTTATGTATTTGCACATGAACAGTTTTTGTGAAATTGATCAAACATATTAAATTAGTTTCACATTTTGAGGCTTTAACAATGGAATTCAGTTATTAAAATTACATGAAATACAGTACATTATTACCTCGCAAAATTATGACCGTCTCTTCAGGAATGCCAAGTCTTTGTAATTCGGTTGCCAAATTTTCCACGGACAACCCTTAATGTATGGCATGCTCCATAATCTTTTTTAATAATTCTGTGGGGAAAAAGTTATTTTTTAGGGTATTATAATTTGATTTGGTTAAAATACAGAAATTCCCATTTGGAGGTAATGTATATCCCTGGTAAATGAAGAAGTATGTAATACAGTGACTTGTAAAAGTCCCGAAACGTCATGGTCCCGAATAGGACAACATTTCTGTCCCGAACAATGATTGAAATATTCAATTTGTCCATTTTTCGGGACTTTGTCTTATTCGGGACAATGTCGTTTCAACTAGACTTTCACATTTCTCCATATAATACCTATCAAGCGTGAACAGAAGCGTGAAATATTAAAATTCACTTACCTATTTCCGAATTCCAGAAGCTTCTCACTTTGCTTAATTTATTTCTTTAATTAATATAAATAGCTACCGAATTTGTTTTTAACGGACCCTAAAATAACAAACACCTTTAAATCTATGCCCAGCCAAGCACAGCACAGCTGATCTGAGAGATGCTGACGCCCTGGCGGTGGATTTCGACGATTGTTTAAACCTCGCATGTACCGAAATGGGCAATTTCCAATATTTTTAAACACTTGACTGCACTGAATGAAGAAGTAACTAAATCTTTCAAACAATTTATTAATAATGTAATATTATGTCTTTCTGCCTGTGGATAATACGCATGCGTAAAAAAAATACATAACAAACTTTTCTCGCTGGTTTGTCAGGGAACTTCGCTGATTTTCCAGGGAAAATATCGTTCACTGATTGAAACAGCGAAAATTTCGCTGATTCAGGTTTAGAGAGTACTATAAAAAACCGTGTTTTCAAACATTATGCATTACCATAGCTTCCTTACTCTTCAATAAAATGTATCAATGTTATAGGTCAACCGAATCGTCTTGAATCAACACAACTTTTCCATTCTTGCATCAACTTTAAATTATGAGAATGAGAAAATTTTTGCTATAACAATCAATTTAAAAAATATATAAAATACCATAACTTCCGTACTCTTTAATAAAATGTATTAATATTTTGGGTCAATCGATTCGTCTCGAACCAAGGAATCTTTTATGTTATTGCATCAACTTTGAATTAAGCTAATGAAAAAAGTTTTACTATGAAAAACCGATTTTCAAAATATTATAAATATTTTTAGAAATCCTTCGGTCATTTTAAGATATTGGTGGTGAAAATAAGCCCTCCAAATTTCATCAATTTATCTGCGACCGTTATCAAGTTACCGCGTTCACAAAAAAGTGTGACATCTACACACACACATCCACACATCCATATACACACACACTCACACTCACACATCCAAAAACGCAAACATCCGGACAGTCACTTAGAACATTGTATTAGTCATTTTTTAATTGAGGAAGGTTTAATTAAGTGAATTTAAAAATTTGAAAAAATGTTACCATTGCAAAGCTTCCTCTATGATGAAGAAAAATAATAATTAATTGTTTAAACAATGATTTTTATTAACTTTAATGAAAGTTTTTTTTTTTTTTTTTTTACCTTACACTAATTGAAAATTTAACAAAAAATGGAAAATTTTAGATAAAACTGCTAGTTTCTAGCATTATTCTATGAGAGAATATTATTGTAAAAAATAATAAAATGGTTCAAGTGTTTTTTTCTGTAATATACATACATATATGTACATCGTTTAAATTAAAACCTAAATCATTAAAAATTTTCCCGAATATCTTGTTGCCGATATGGAAAAAATCCTATAATATCTTTATCGGCACCGTTAACCAAAAAAGTACTGGTACCGACATTAAGATTCATTCAAAGAATCTAGAACAATTCAAGACTATCTTATTGATATCAAAAAATCTTAAGAAAAGTTTGAATGATTTCAAAGACATTTCAAAGTTTTAGAAATTTTGAAAAGATTAAAAAATAATTTTAATCTTAAGAAGATTTCAACTTTAATATTAACAGAATGTAATTTTTTTGAAGATTTTGAACAAAAAATTGAAAAGCTGTTTAAGAATTTTAAAATATTTCAAGAGAATTGCATTTTTTTCAAGATTTCTCCTAAAGTATAGAATGATTTTTTCTTTCGTAACATAAATTCTAGGACAATAGTTATAAATATTCCAAAACATTTTAACATTTTCTAAATTGTCAACACAGAATCTGCAAAATTTTTAAATATATTTTTTTTAAATTTAGAAAAAATTTGAATCATTTTAGAAAATATATAGAAGTTTTGCAAAATTTCCAAAATAATTAAAAATTTGAAATGATGTAAAATAGTGAAAACAAAATGTAGATTTTTTTAAATTTCCGAACAGAAACTGCAGAAGGTTTTTAGGGTTTTTTGAAAGGTATCAAGATAAGAATACAAATATTTTCTTAAGATTCCTGGGAAAAATTAAATTGATTGATTTCGAAAAATTGATTCCAATAGGCTATTGTTAAAGAGTTTTAAACAATTCAAACGATTTCCAAAATTGTTAAAGAAGAATCTATATGATTTTAAGACAATTTTAGGGATAATTCGAGTTAGTTTGAAAGATATTGCAGAATTTTGAAGTTTTGAAGAGATTAACAATATTTTAAAACACGAAAAGATTTCTGATAATTTCTAAAAAAAATTTTCAAACTTCCACAGGTTATGAATATATTTTAAGCCGAATCGAATTTTCCTAAAATTTTGTAAAATCCTGTAAAATAAAAAACTTTATTGGAAATTTTCCATATATGTTTTAAAAATATCTGAAATTTTCAAAATTTGTTTTAATTTCCTTATGTCATTTTTTCCATAAATTGATGATCTGTGAAAATGATACTTTTAGAGAAGATTAGCTTACAACAATAAATTTATATTGAGAATTTAAGGCTTTTTCGGGTTTCAATCGTGTGCGAAACTATGAATCTTGCCGACGTTTCGTGAACATTGCAGTTCACTTCTTCAGGGCTGACCTGAAACTGAAGTTTCAGGTTATGTCGTTCTTATTTACGTATTCTCTACGATGCGTGCGATTGGACAGAGCGCCCCATAGCGGGGATTGGTCGAACTTGATTGGCCAATCAAGTCTTTCTTTAAAAACCCGGGAGGCCGGAAAGCCAAATTGGATTGGTATTATATCCATGGCCCCTATTGATGTCATCAGGGTGTTTTAAGATTTTGATTGCTCCTCTATGTTTTCTTGAAAAAATATTGTACGTTCTTGCGATGACGGTTGATTTGTCCAATGAAATGATATGTCCTGTTTCGATATGATGCTAAGCTAGTGCTGATTGCGTGAAATGTTTTAGCCTGACTTTACACTTATGTTCCTTTACACGTTGGCTCACCGCCCTCCCGGGTTCTCCAATATAGACTTTTCCACAAGAACAAGGCATTTTATATGCTCCCAGATCACTGATAGGTGTCCTTTTATCTTTATGGTTGTATAAAAGTTGTCCTATTTTCGCAGGTGGTTTCAATATGGTTTGGATGTTGTGTTTGTTGAGAATTCTTCCTATTTGTTCTGTGATACCTTGAATGTAGGGTAGGATGGTGGTAGTTCTTCTCTCTCTTTCTTTAGTAGGTTGTGTTGACTTGTTTTTTTGAGTATATTTTTTTATTGCTTTATCAATTTGTTCGTTTGTGTAATTGTTTTGTATTAGGATTTGTTTAGCGTTTTGTAATATCTTTTGTAAGTTATATTTATCTGTTATGGAGACAGATCTATATACAAGGGATTTGATGACCGAATGCTTTCGAGATGGGTGATGGTGGGAGGAGTCATGTAGCTGTCTGATTGTATGGGTGGGTTTTCTGTTAACTTCATGTCCTAATGTGTTATCAGATCTTTTGTAAACTAGTACGTGCAAGAAAGGTAATTTCCCGTTTTGTTCAATTTCCATGGTGAACTGGATATTAGGGTGTAATTGATTGATGAAATCGGAGAACTTGTGCAGTTCATCTAGTCCATGTCTCCAGATGACAAAAGTGTCGTCAACGCAATGGCACCAAAATTCCGGTTTAAGCTTAGATTTGTTAAAGATTTTAGTTTCTAGATTTTCCATAAAGATGTTGGCTATTACAGGTGAGATTGGAGGTCCCATTGCTGCTCCTGAAGTTTGTTCGTAGAATTGGTTATTGGAAGAGAAGTAGGTATTAGTGTGACTGTATTCTATCAAAGGTGTGAGATTGGAGGGGAAGGTTGCAAAGGATTTAATAATATCGATTGTATCAGAGATTGGTACTTTCGTAAAGAAAGATACTACGTCGAAACTCACGAGGATGTCTTGGGGTTGAAAGCCAATCAGTTGTACCTTTCTGATGAAGTCAAAAGAGTTTTGGACGTGTGTAATAGAGTTTCCTGTGAAAGGATTCAGTTTTTTGACGAGAAAGCGTGCTAGGCTGTAAATTGGTGAGTTTATTGCGCTGACGATCAGTCTGAGTGGAATGTTGTTTTTGTGGATTTTTGGGAGTCCGTAAAGTTTTGGAGAGGTGGGATTAGTAGGTATAATTTAGATATTGTTTCGCTTTCAAGGGTTGAGTATTTTAGAAGGGCTTTTGTTTTGCTGACTATTGTTTTTGTGGGGTCTTTTTTATGTTTTTTATATATCGTCAGTTAGAAGGTCCATGATTTTGTTGTTATAGTCTTCATTATTCATTCTTACTGTTGTGTTACCTCTGTCTGCGGGTAATTTTATGATGTCTTCATCCTGATTGAGTTCTTTAATTGCTGTTTTTTTTCTTTTGTTAAGTTTGAGGAGAGAAGTTGGGCTTGGCGTAAGATGCTGGCCCTCCTACCCCGTATGCCATTCGCTTTTTCGGTTGGAAGGGTATATATTGTAGATTCCAAATTACTGATGATTTCTTCTTTCGGTATTTTGGAGGGAGCTACTGCAAAATTGTGTCCTGTAGATAAGGCTGAAATCATTTCATTGCTGAGAGGATGGTTAGAGATGTTTTTCACTGTGTTAGTTAATGGTGCGGGCCTTACTGGAAGTAATTTGTCAAATTTTATTTTTTGTTTTTGAGTGCTAAAATCTGTAATTCGTTGTGATTGGTCAAATGATATGCAGTTCAATGTAGACCAAATGTCAAATCTGAGAGTTTTTTATAAGAAAAGGTGAAGTTTTAATAGTTTTTTGGATGTAGTGTGCAAGGCAAATTTGGTATGTTGTATTCTTTCTTTCAGGAGAAGCAAACTTATTTTATGTAGAATTGATTTGCATTTAGATGTTCCCAAATGGTTTTTCAACTGTAAGAATTTTGGGACGATGTTATTGACGCTACAGCATTTTAAGAAAGCTAAAGATGTTAAGCTGAGGTTACTAAAATTGTTAGTTTTAGTAAGAAAACTCTCCCCGTAGAGTTCTTCAATAATAGATTTAATGCTTTCACAATGATTCATCATAATAAATTTAAAATTTAAAACTTCTTCAGGTTTCAATCGTGTGTAAAACTATGAATCTTGCCGACATTTCGTGAACATTGCAGTTGACTTCTTCAGGGCTGAACTGAAACTGAAGTTTTAGGTTATGTTGTTCTTATATATGTATTCTCTACGATGCCTGTGATTCGCCAGAGCGCCCCACGGTGGGGGCTGGTCCAACAACCGTCATAGAAAAAACGTACAATATTTTTCCAAGGAAACATAGAGAAGCAATCGAAATCTTAAAACACCCTAATACGAGTAACATCAATAGGGACAATGGTTATAACGCCAATCCGATTTGGCTTTCCAAATTTCGTCGGCAAGATTCATAGTTTCGCACACGATTCAAACCCGAAAAAGCTTCGAATTTCAAATTTAAATGTATTATAATGAATCATCGTGAAAGAATTAAATCTATTATTAATATTAGCTTACAGTTTTAACTTTATCAAGCTAATTTTTTAACGAAGTTAATATCATTTTACACATATATTCCAAAACGATTATTTCTACCGTGAATAAAGTAGGGTTGAATAAATAAACTTAGTAAATAATTCTTGTTTTTCCATTTAGAGGCAGTTTTACAACATATCTGAAATTTTCAAATTTTTTTCTGTTGCCTCCACAAACCTAGAAAAATTATATTTGTATACTCTTAAAATCAAAGAAACCTGAACAATAAATTGTTATTCCAAGTTTTGATATTGCATTAAAAATTGTTTTTCATTTGAATCGAAAAAATACACGCGCGCATAGTGTTAGATTCCAAATGCTCGTTTATCAAAGAGAATGTTCAATATTGAATAAACAAAAATGCCAAAATATTATTTTTTCGAATTTAGCCTCATGTTTTTTTTGCATGAATTAAAGACCTGTAAAAATGATACTTTTTGAGAATATTTGTTTACAGTTTTAACATTATCAAGCTGATTTTTTCACGAAGGTAATATCTTGTTACACATATATTCCTAAAAGATTATTTTTAACATAAATAAAGTAAGGTTGAATAGATAAGGTTAGTAAATAAATTTTGTTTTTCCATTTAGTGGCAGTATCTTGTAAATACGTCATGTTTTACGAGGTGATGTGGCCTATTTACAAGTTTCACAATATTACCTTCTTATTATTTAAAGAAACCTAAAAATCTTATCAGGGTGGCCGTCTCAATGTAGGAAAAAAATTTCCGAGTTTCTCCTGTTTCATACAAAATTTTACATGGTCATTGAAATTAAAAAATTTTTTCATTCGAATTAATCGAAACCGAATTGCATATTAAATCACTTATTTTAGAATAAAGAATTATTTTATAATAATGAAAATCAAACATAAGAAGTTAATTAAATTTTATCCAATTCAATTATTCAATTTTAATTTTTATGTTTAATGTTGAATTTGTAAAAACTGTGAAAACACTTCCTTGATGAAGTATTTGCTGAAATTTTTTTATTTTGAAGAATAAGTAAAAATTAACTGATTTTTTTTCTATCTGTAATTTTTTTCACATCTTCTGGTTCTCTTTTCTCGAATATAGACATCACATCGTCATGAAGAAAAATGTTGAGATGAAATACATTTATTTATCCTTTATGTCAAAGCTGTGTTTGTCTATAAACATTTTATAATTTATTTATAATCAGGTAACAGAACTTGAAAAAAATAAAGCTCGTAACAATCATCTGAGTGAGACTCGACCAGAATTTTTACCATTATTTTATTATCATTATTCCACTGAACTTGATATGTACTTTTTAGGGTCAACGTGATATTGATAAGTTTGAGCACAATAGGCAGTGAGTTAAATAATTTTAAAATACCGCTTATCATTGCGACATCACATTTTTTTATGGCTTTGAAAATTGTGGCTTGCAGGGCAGCGGAGATTCATGAAAAAATTATTTAGAACTCATATTCAGGAATATCATTTTCAGAAATTGCTAACGTGGCCTAGTTTGTTTCCATTTTCAAAATATTGCCTTCTGATTTTTTAAAGAAATTCAAGAAAAATGAGAGTTTTTTACAATCTTAAAAATATTATGGATTAATATTGAATTAACATGGATCAATATAGATATTGATTAATTATGCATATTCATGATCCTCTTGCGGTACTTTACAACAGAGTTCTGCTTTCGAATTCAAAAATTTTTTTCGGTTCGATATTTTCCTCATGATTGATAACAAATTGCAATTGTTTAGCAAACTTAAAACAAATGATTTGTCTTAAATAGCCATCACCTTGAATTAGTTTGAAATTGAGGCACCTAAATTAGTAGAAAATTAATAATTCGATTAGTTGAGATATTTCTTACTTCAATAGTAGAAAACAACTAATTGCTTGATACAAATAAATAAATTTACTTGGACGGTAAATAATGATTAAAAAAAGGCTAGAAAAATTGAAAACGTGAAAAATAGAAAACTCTAATAAAACGACGCGATGGTGTGATATTGTCGACTATTGACACAAGGAGAAGGTCACATTATGAAATCGTAAACGTGACGTAGCCTGTCTTCAATTTAAAAACAGTGCCCTCCGATTGAACAAAGCTAAGAAAATTTCTTTTTTCTTCTAATTATTCGTTTCTAGTTTTTCAAAGAAAAATGCAATTATTCAAATGAGCATGAATCAATACATCAAATATATTGCTTAAAAGGCTCTGAATGAATAATGACTTCTCGTACGACAAATATCACGAGAATACAAAGTTTTATCTTGGGTCAAAGATTAATAAAAAAAATTTCAAACAAACATAGTATGCTTATTGACGGTTTTTATTTCTATAAATTGTTATGAAAATGAAGGAAGAACGTTTATGAATAACAAACAATGTTATCAATGGTAGGTGTCAGTTTTGCAACAGTTTTAGGGAAAATTATGACACTGGTTTGTCTGGATGATTTCTTGTTGACAAATTAAAAGTCTGATTTTTTCTACCTCTTAACAAGTATTCAATCAAAATTAATTACGCCAAAATTCATTAATACAATACGTACTTATTGCAGTTGAATGGATATGCAATCATCTTAGTGAAATATTTCTTTCTTTGGAAGAAATATTTGTTTCGAATAGTCTTCTTCCTGTTCTAGATTGAAAGAAAACTTTCTTCCATCCAAATGAATAAATGTTTAATTTAACAAAATAATTACTTTGTTGGAATGAATGCTTATTTGTTACGAATAATTTATTTTCTTCTAGCAAATAAAACATTTCCTTTAACTAAAAAAATACGTATTTATGTAAACACAATATTTGAGTCATCTAAAGAAATGCTTCATTGGTATAAATGCATCAAACACTTTGAATCAAATACATATATTTTCAGCTTAATCCAGATAGTTCAATTTTCTACAAAATAATTATATTTTCTACCCAACAAGACAAATTTTCAACAAGAGACATAAATTTTCTATCAAATAGTTGAATTTTTAACTTATAAAGGAAAAATTTGCAAACAAAAATGCAATAGTTAAATTTTCAGATAAAAAAATGCATTGTTAGCAAAAACAAAAATTGTCACAAAATAGTTGAATTCTCAACCAAAGAGGTGAATCTTACAAACAAAATGAATTTTTAACAAAGTTGTTCAACTTTCAACCAAGTAGTTGGGTTTTTAAACACACAAGATAAGTTTATAATTAAATTGTTAATTTGCCAAACAAAAAGATTACTTTTCCACCAAATAGAATAATTTCTACCAAAAAATTTGAATTTTCAACAAAATAAATTAATTTTCTACCAAATCATTAAATTTTCAAGCCAAAAAGAGGAATGGTTAGATGACATTTAAGCTGTTTTTTCGAAAGATATCGTTTTTAATTGACCCAAGTACTATAAGTGCGAAGAAGATTTTTTATTGGCATCAGGGTTGATAATATTTATTTGTTGCAGAACATACAACAAATATTATCGACCCTAGTTCCAATAAAAAAATCTTCATTACACTCAAAAGGAGGAATTTTCTGCAAAACAGTTGAATTTTAAACCCAAAAATTTGAATTTCAAACAAAAAAGGTAATTTACTACCAAATAGTTGACTTTCAACTAAAATTATGAATCTTCAACCAAAAAAAAAAGTAGTTCAACTTTCAACCATGTAGTTGAATTTTATTCAACCGAAAAAGATAAATTTTTAACGAAAAATATAATAGTTGATATTTCAACCAAGAAAAATTTAAATTGAAATAAAAACAGACCAAAAAATACAAGTTTTCAGAAAAATAGTTGGCGCCCTAACCAAAACAGATTAATTTTCAGACAAACATTTGCATTTTTAACAAAGAAAGACGACATTTCTACCAAAATTGTTCAATTTCCTACAAAAAAAGGATGAATTAAAAAAAAAAACTTTAATTTTCAACTAAAAATTTTATAATTAAATTTTCAGTTAAAAAAATCAGTTTAGAAGGAAAAGAAACGACTTTTCCATAAAATAGATACATTCACAGGCAAATAGTTGAAATTGAAACCAAGAAATTTAATTTTCTACCAAAAAGACGCATTTTCAACAAACAACATAAATTTTCAAGCAAATAGTTGAAGTTTGAAACTAAAAAATCAATTATTATTATTAAAAACAAGGATAGTTACATTTTTGTTTGAAAAAATTAATCTTCAATAAGAAACCTGAATGTTCTATAAAAGAGTCGAAGTTTTTACCACGTTGTTGACAAAAACAAAAAAGTTGATGATCAACCGAAAAGAAAAATTTTTAGCCAAGAAGGTTAATTTTCTACTAAAAAATATGCATTCTCCACAAAATACATCAATTTTAACCAGATAGTTGCATTTTCAACCAAGAAGATTATTTTTGACCAAAAAATAGAAACGAATTTTTAGAAAATACATACATTTATAACAAAATAGTTGAATTTTAAACCAAAAAGATTGATTTTCTATACAAAAGACGAATTTTCAAGAAACAACACGAATTTGCAACCAAATAGTTCAATTCCCAAACTAAAGAATCGACTTTTAACCAAAAATGACATCGTTAAATTTTCATTGAAAAAAAAAATATTTTTTTATAAGAAAAATGAGTCTACTACAAAACAGTTAAGTTTTCAACCGGAAAATATGAAATTCAACAAACAAGTTCATGTTAAACCAAATAGCTAAATTCTCAGTTGAAAAATTAGTTTTCACCCTGAAAAAGGGAAGTTTCAAGAAATTAGTTCAATGCTCAACCAAAGAGATGAATTTGTTACTAAAATTATATATCTTCAAACAAAAAAAATACATTTTTACGAAAGCAGATCAACTTTCAAGCAAGTAGTTAAATTTTTAACCTAAATAGATGAATTTTCAATAAAAAATATATAAGTTGATATTTCAACACAGAAAGATTTTATTTTAAATAAAAAACAATTTAATTTAACCAAAAAATACGGCTTGAACAAAAAATTGAATCCGCAACCAAAGCAGATTAATTTTCAACCAATCAGTTGCATTGTTAACCAAAAAAATGGATTTTCAACCATAAAAGAACGAATTTTCAACAAAATGTATGAATTCTTAACCAAGTAGTTGAATTTTCAACCAAAAAGATAATTTTGTACAAAAGACGAATTCTCCATAAAATTTTTAGACTTAAAAATATCTTAAATACTTAAATTAAAAAAAAAATAAAAACTTAAATATAATATAATATTAGCCAAAAATAAAATTCAAAAAAGCAATTTTCTTACAAAAAAGTCGAAATAAAAAAAGGATGGAACTTTCGACCAAATTGTTGAAATTTCGAGGCAAAAAGACGAATTTTTATCAAAAATTGCACCCCATGTAAGACAGAATAGAATAACAGTTGCCCCAAATATGCAGATGCTTTCACAATTTTCATGAATGTGAACACTATAATTGACAAAAATAAGTAAAGTGTAATATATCGCCTTTTATTACCCCCTTTCACATACATTCGTTGAAGAAAATTAGGAAATCGCCCACTCCGAAAAATGATCTGGATCTGCCCTGGGGAACAGGGGAAAGAGTGTGTAAACTGAAATTCATATAACTAAACAAATATATGTACTAAACGTTATCTAATTCGTAACGTTACTTCTGCGCCCCCCCCCCCACCAAAACTGTTACCAGCCGTAATTTTGGGCGTCACTTTCTCCCCCATTAAATTAGTAACTGAGTTTATGGACGGCCCTAAGCTAAAATTGTCTGACAATTTGAGACAACTGATAATAAAATGCAATTCGAAGCATATTAAGTGGAACAATGTGAATTATTAGCTTTTACCCAAATATCGCTCAACACAGAAAAAACTGGGGTTTCTATTAAGAAACAATTTCTGGTTCCAAAGGAGCCTGCAACAAAAAGGAACCTCTCTTGCTGAAAAGAAAGCCAATAGTATATTGTGTATCAAGGGCCAAGCATAATCTTAAATTTGTAAAAATTCTTAGATTATCTCAATTTATTTTATACGCTCAATAATACCATGTCGAAACTCATACATAACCTTAAATTTTTAAATATTATTTTGTTAACATTATATGGAAAAAACATACCTACTTCTTATATTCCATTCCACTTTGCCTGCATTGTTTTATTTTTAAGAGAACCGTCTGTACAATATAATTGTAGGGAGCAAGCGCGAGAGTGGCAATATTGTCAAAGCCACAGTGCTCTGAAAATCGTTTTTAAAAACAAATTGCAAAACAATTTCAGTTCCAATTTATGACTGAAGACCAACCGGGATTTTAATCACAGCTCTTGATTCCGGCTACAATAGTTATGATACTTGAAAAAAATCATTCGAAAGGTACGCATTAAACGGTCGAAAACGAGCGCGAAGCGCAAAAGTATACCCGCGTGCAATGAGAATGTTCCCGCGCAGCTAGCATATTTTTTTTTAACACTTTATATTATTTTCAAAATCGTTTTTTTTAGTTGAACATTTTTTAGTTACATAATTCAAAGTTAAAGCCTGAAATCACCACGTGGATTCCAAAATAAAACAATTGCTAAGAGATTCTAGCATCAATGATTGAAACTCTTCACCAATTTTTTCACCTGAAGTAACATTCTTTAACTGTCCGGTGGCCGGATTACCCGACCGGATCCTGGCCGCCAAAGCCGGAATCTGACTAGTCTACCGTAACGTTTTTAGCTGCAGCCCGGCCAGTATCCCCGGCCAGCGCTTTGTTTAAACTGGCGTTATCTGGCTGGCTCATTAGAGATAAATACATTATTATTATAGATTAGCAGTTCGAACTCGAAAGTTCATTGCCT
>CAKNYM010026158.1:0-13381 GCA_932195095.1 Andricus curvator | reverse complement strand
ATAAAATTATTCATGATAAAATGGATTTCTGTTCTATCTTAATTTTATAATTAATTAGGAATCTTGTTCGTCAATTCAATAAATTACGTAAGGATTATTTTTGGAATTTTACTACATTTTTACGTATTATTGTTACTTTTTAGCAATTTCCGTCGTCTTTTTCATACGAATAATGACTAATGGACAATTTGAATATTTTCCATGACTTTTAAAACAATTTTTCATTGTTTAAACAAATGTAACTGATTAAAACAATTATTTATTTACAAAAAATGTAAAAAATAATCGTATTTTCTGATTGAAATGTAATAGTTTGTCATTGTTTGGAGTAGCAATTTTTTTTCAAACATTATGTATTTATTTATTTATGTATTATTATTTATTACTGGTGTGGTGAGCCCAAACTTGTAGTTATTTACTGCAAGAAACTATCCACCTAGAAACACTACCCGAATCGGGTAGTGTCACGCCTACCCTGAAAGGGAAATGGCTTAATATATACTTACTTACTTACTTATTGTTTATTCTCCAAATTTCTAAAAATTGACCCAGAGATGTCCACTTTTTTCTCAAATTGGTATCCTATGCTACTTTTTGTCGAATAATTATATAATTTTGATACATATCTTTTAATGTTTAATAAATTTCTATTTGTTTAAACAATTTTGATTTGTTTAAGCAGTTTTTTTTCGATAACTTAAAAAAAATAAAATAAAATACATATAATCATTTTTCTGACTGTATAGTGTATAGAAAGAATATATTAACCATTTTTTAATTTTTTAAACAAATATAATTTGTTTAATCAATTATTTTTCAGAAAATATTCTTTTAATCGTATTTTCCGAATTAAACATAATATTGAATGATTTCGAGGAGTAGTAAATTCTGTTAAAAACGTCACAATCACCTCTATTTTTAAAAGGTCTTCGAACAGGAAATTTGAAACAAGTTCAACGCTGCATGTGTGAATTACAGAAATAACTTGAAAACAGTCTTATAAATAATCGTATGAAGCTAAAACGAAAATCAGCGACACGTTTTAATATTTATAACGAGTATGAAAATGTAAAAAAGCAATCTGTTGAAACTTGAATCATAATTTGCATGAGTGAATGTGATTTTTTATAATATAATTATGATAAAGATTGTAAAAATATGAAGAAACCAATAATAAATACACTTTCATCATTTAAATTTTATTATGACTTTCATGATTTATTTAATAATGCGCCAAAGAAGATGTAAACCATCCATACTCAATTTGAAGGAAATTTGAAGATATACGATAATTAATTGTATAAACAATAACATAAAGTTTTTAGCAAAATTTATTACTCTTCGCAATCATTCAATATTATGTTTAATTCAGAAAATACGATTTAAAAAATATTTTTGGAAAAATAATTGTTCAAACAAATTATATTTGTTTAAACAATTAAAAAATGGTTAATATATTCTTTCTATACAATATAAAGTCAGAAAAATAATTATATGTATTTAATTTTATTTAATTTTTTTAAAGTTATTGAAAAAAACTGCTTAAGCAAATCATAATTGTTTAACCAACGAGTAAAAAAATTTATAACGACTAAAAAGTTTGGCACGTTTCGATCAAACCCTGAAGTATGAGTTCAATTTTTCCAAAATCAAAAATTTCCCCATGTTAATTAAATGGGATTTTGAAGTGCCTGGTGGCACGTGTTAATATTCGAATTTCGAAAAAAAAATTAGGGATTTTTTTTCTCGGGAAATGGAAAATTTTTTTGGGGGGGGGGACTTGCCCTCTAGGGTGAAAAAAAATTTTGCAATGCATTTTTGGACTACCCTATTGTAGGCTGTAGGTAATTTTGAATCGTAAATTTCTGGTTCAGCCCTCTGTGCGTTGACCGTGAACTGTAATTCCTGCAAAAAAAAAGTGACACAAAAAAAATGTTTTCAAATCTTAATAATCATGTTCTTGAACAAGAAAGAATTTCCTTCGTAAAAAAAATGGGTCGCCCTGAAAAGGACCGATTGTGGATTGGTAAGTATATGCTTAATGCGGTTGATGTTTTGCATAAAATGAAATATATTTGAGAAATTCGAATCTGGTTTGGAAACTTCTGTTTTTATATTTCTCAATTGTTGAGGAAATACAATTGTACTTCCTTACTACTTCCTTCCATTTGCTTTCTACTTCGTTCAAGTCTGAGCTGTTTCGCGAGACAAAACTTTTAGTTTGCGCGAGATTCAAACATTTAAAAAAAACTTTAATGTTTGGATGTGGTGACGGACACGCGTTGTTAAATTTCGAATGGAACGATTCGCAGGCATTCGTCGTCCTCCAAAGATCGGCAGTGTCCGAGGCCCAAACATGTGGTGGAAAGAGTGCCTTCATGCTGATATAATTTTCCACCATGTAGATGGTAAAGTGCTCCAGTCGCGAATCTTCTGGCTGAATTGCAATTAAATCCATGAACCCATTTCCAACTTCCCCACAATCCAAATACTACAGTCCGAAAACGTACTTAAGCCATTTTCCAATTGGTGATGTGCAGTCTTTATATTCCCGACTCAGTCCCAATTGCTGAAGTTTCCTCCACCTAAAGAATAAAAAATAAATTATCACAATTTTATAATTGCAATTTTTTACATTCTCATCTCAATGAGAAGGTATTAGTTTTATGTGAAAACTGACTTTCGCGGTTCAGGAATTGAAAATTTTATATTTTGAGAAAAAGATAATTTTATAATTCTTGAAATTGATGAATTAATAATTTTTGAAACTAAAAATTTTGGAAAGTGATCATTTATGACAAATATAACTTGAGAAATTGATAAATTCTGATTCAGAAATTGATAATTCGATTTCTGAATTTGAAAACGTATGAAATTTTAAAGATTAAAAAAAATGTTACATCTAAACGTATGGTGCAATGCGAGGGGCGTCTCACTCAAAAAATCACGGCTTATTCCGTCAGAAATCAGAGGGCAATCTGTAAGGATTCCGGTAAGGCAATGTATGCCGTAAAAATCAAAGTAGGAAATCAGCAGGGAAGGTACGAATTCGTGAAATAATCGTTTGAAAACGGAAAATCCGTACGAGTCCGATGGTTTTTGATGAAATCGTTAAGTATTCGTAGCAGTCCGTAAGGACTTCGAGTGGAACCGTAGGGAATCATTGGGATTCATGCTTGAATTCGTAAGGAATTCGAGGGGAGTCCCCGCAACGACCGCTCGACCGGACAAATCTCGGACCTGCGCAGTATGCATGGTTATAAAATTTGATAATTGGCTTGATGAAATTAAATATTTAGAAGGCCTAAATCAAAATAATCTTGCTAAAAATAATATAAAATATATTATTCTTAATCTATTTGACGAAAAAGTTACTCTTGTAGAAGTTTCAAAAACGGAAAATAAGTTTCTTATCATTTAAATTTAAATTTTATATATTTTAAATAATTATTATCCATTTTATTAAATATAAAGTTTTTATCAGATGGTCGCCACAGAATAAAAGCTTTGTTATTTTTTCCCGCCGGTGTTGATGTTCATTTTAATACCGACAGATACCCTTCCCCGTGTAACAGACCGTAACATTTCCTTCGCCCCCCCCCCCCCTTACCACAGTTCCGTAACATTTTTTGTATTATGTTTAAAAACATAATAAAGGTTTTCTAAATAAAAAAAAAGGTTTTTTAAGATGAAGTGTTGTATAGAAATAAATAAAACAACATTTTGATGTAAGACTGAAAGCTTCTAACATTTTTTTTTAGTCACAAATATTGAAATTACTTACAACAAAAGACGAATTATCAGTTTGTTTTTAAACTTATATAAATATAAATTTTATAAGATTCTTGAAAAAATTAAAAAATATTTTTGAATATTTCAGATGTGTTAAAAAAGAATCTAGAAGATTTAAAAAAATATATTTTACAGGATTCTAAAAAATATTAGGAAAAATTCGAGCCTTTTTAAAAGATATTCACGACATTTAGAAGTTTGGAAGAAATAAAAAATCCCTTACAGTTCATTCTTCAAAATAAAAAATCCTGAAAAATTTTCCCATAAATCTTAAGAAATTCCTTTTTTTATCGTCTCAAATTTTTTAAACCTTCTAATATTTTTGAATTATTTAAATTTTTCGTGATGTTTTTTAGTTCTGCAACCTTTTAAAAATTGTCTTAAAATCTTTCAGATTCTTCTTTGAAAATTTTAGAAACCTTTTAAAATGTCTTGAAATCTTTTTAAATCTTCGCTTAAAATTAATTTTTCATAACGAAAATTATTTTAATTTTTCTTAGGAACCTAAAGAATTTTTTTTATTTTCTTGAAACCTTTCAAAATTCCTAAAATATCTTATACTCAAATTTGTTCTAAAATTATGTATTGTGGCAAAATTTTGCTTTTAAATCTTTTACATACTCTTTCTCAAAATTTGAGGAAATAATTTAAAATGCTTTGTATTCTTTTTCAATTTTATCTTAGAATTCATTAAGAAAAAAATCATTTTAAATTTTCTTATGAATCTTAAGAACGAGCTTAAGAATATTTTTTCGTTCTCTTGACGCCCTGTATAATTGAGTTTACCTAAAAAAAATTTAAATCCTGAGAAATTAAAAGAATTGTCTCAAAGTCTTCGATATTTTTTCCCCTCACACATTTTGCAAAATTCAAAACTTAAAATTATTCTTCTACAATTAAACCTAAATCATTTTTAGGTGATTCTAATCCCGTGTAGAAATAGCCCCACTTGGCCCTATTAAAAGTCGGGCACTAGTCGGGGGCTAGTGGGGTTCTTTTTGGTGTACATTTCTAGTCGGGGGCTGGTTGGGGACTAGTCGAGCTATTTCAAAAAATCTTAATCCTCTGTGTAGGCTATTTTTATGTCAAAATTCCTAGGCGGGTTCTAGTCGGGCTCTGATCGGGCTATTCTTCTTTTAATGTAACATTTTTAATATCAATTCAACGAGAGTTTAAGACTGTTCCTGTGTTCTAAAATTTCGAAAAACTATAAATACAAATATCGCGAAAACAATTTTTTTTCTGTTTTTTTTAAGGAAAAAAAATCTAAGTTCCATCTTTAAGATAAATTGTAAATCTTCAGAAAAAATTACATTTGATTTAATTCTTAATCGTCGTAAAATAGTCTAAAACGCCTAAAAAGCAAAACATTATAGGAAAGTTTAAAAAAATTTGTGTATTAAAAAAATTGTCACAATACGCGATAAAATTTCTAAGTTCCGTGGATACAAATTTTAAATGCTCATTAAAAATGACATTTTATGTCTTTATATCAAAAGTTTTAAAATAGTCTAAAACGCGAAAAAACAAAATATTACACGAAGAAAAATTGTAATCGATTTAAATTATTTATTTAAAAATTATTTTATTCATATTCCTGTTAACAGATTATTTATTTTACGTCTATATTATGATGTCGTATAATAATAAAAAAATTAATTAGAAAAAAGATTTAAAAAATTGTTGTTATTACTTTTTTGAGCTGTACCTTATGAAGATGGCTTTTTCATCGAGTTTCAACTCGTAGGTTTAGCGCAATGGTTAAGACTACCGACTGCTAGGCGACAGATTCAGGTGTAGATGTAGGTTCGAAACCCCGTATCGTTAGAAATTTAATTTGTAATATAATGTTCAAAAATGTAATATATGTATTCATTCTAAGCAGGGCAATTAACATTCATAGACAGAATACTCCCAGTCAATTATTATTTATTTTTTAAATACCTTTTTTGTTATATCTTTAGAGGATAGCAATAGTGGTACTGCGCCAGTGGTGTGTTCTCACGTGGGTAGTACCCGACTAGACCCCGACTGGGATAAGTCGGGTCATCCGACCAGCCCCCGACTAATTTACCGTGACGAACTGGTCGGGTACCCGACCAGTTGTCCCGACTAGCCCCCGACTTAAAGTGGGGCCAACTGGTCGGGTACCCGACCAGCCCCCCATTTGCATTTCCACACGGGAAGATCAATCTATTAAGATTATTAAATTTTCCAATTAGGAAAAGAAAACAATCCAAAATATTTAGATACATTTCTAAAAAAATGTTTTTCACTAAAATTCAATGCATACTCATTACACAAATTATTTTTTTATATTAAATGAAAGAAAATATTTCTTACAAAAAATTGAGGTAAAACTATGTAAACTGGATTTAAAGGAATCTTAAAATTATTCATAAGCAAACCCTGCAGATTGGAAAGAATCATATGTTTAGTGTCTCTATTTAAAAATATTTTTAAATTAACATTGAAAAGAATTTCATTTCACTACGAATAATTTTTGCAAAATAAGCAGGAAAAATATTCATAATTAAAAAAATAAAATTCCAAAACAACCTCCCTTTTCAGCTAATTAGAGAAAAGAATAAAATAATGGAAAAAACAGGGAGAAAAAGGGAAAAAGGCAACCAAAAAACCAACCTCTCACTTTTTTCTTTCTCCGTCCTTTTTATACTACAAGGGGACCAACATGTTTCGAGGTCAATTTAAACCTCCTCATCAGGGATTAATTATAGGGAATAACTAGAGGTATGAAACATTAATATAACCTGTAAAGAAAATATTAATTAAAAATTAATTAAGTTTAATATAATCAAAATTAATAATTGAGAAATTGATTGTTTAATAGAAAATAAAATTTTTCTATTATCTAGTCAAAGAAAATTACTTTAACCAATTAATTACTCTATCCCATATTTTATTTTATTATATCTTGAGAGGTCCCTTTTTAAATTGATAGCCTTGTTACCTTCTCTCTTTATAAATAACATCTCCATGAATTCTCTCTTTTTCTGATTTCTTTCATGATAAAGAATTTTAATATCATTCCAATTAAAGTCATGACCATGTGTAACCTTATGTTTTGAAAGGACTGAGTGATATCTAGGACTTCTGCGAAAATTATTTTCATGTTCATTTTTCCTAAGTCTAAGAGCTCTTTTTGTCTGCCCTACATAAACTGCATTGCAATCTTTACAATTAATTTTGTAAATAACACATTTTTTGTCTAGCGTTTCATATCTATCTTTTCCTAATTTTACAATATTATTGTTTTTGTTTTTTATATATTTTATTCTGTTATGCGCATGTTTTCCTATGAATTCAAACGAGTAATGGTTAAGAAAAAGAATTTGTTTGCAATGTTCAATATTTTTTTCATGGAAAACTGGATGTGATAATTTAAGGGCTCTATCAATCAAATTTTTAATGATTCCTATTTTATTTTGAATAGAGTGATTTGAAAGAAAACTAAGTGTTCTACCTGAACAAATCTTTTTCCTATGCCAGTCAGTAATAATATGTCTTTCATCAGTTTTAATTAAAGTCAAATCTAGAAAATGTAATTTACCTTCAGTTTCAATCTCAACAGTAAATTGTAATCTAGGGTGTATACTATTAAAATCATTAAGAAGAGTGTTAAAATTACTTTTATGTACACTAAGTACTGAATCGTCAACATATCTTGCATAAAAATCAATATTAAAATTGATTTTTTGAAAAAAATAATTCTCTAAATCCTTCGTGACAATTTCAGCTTTTTTTCTATTTTTTTTTCTATTATTATTTTTTCTATTTCTATTATCCTTAAGGGCGATTTTATTAAGTTTTGTTTCCTTTTCAAAACATTCCTTGATAATAAAGGCGGGAACTTGTTGATTTAATTTCTCAATAATTTATTTTCTTTGAACATTAAAAGAATGTATCTGTGAATGGCAATCCTTAATAGTCAAATTTAAGAGCGATTTTTTAAATTTTTCAGTATTTATATTTTTGTATACGGCCATACCACGCTGAAAACCCCAGTTCTCGTCCGATCACTGAAGTTAAGCAGCGTTGGGCACGGTTAATACTTGGATGGGTGGCCATTCGAGAATACTGCGTGCTGTTGGCACATCGTGGGTGTGGTGAGCCCACACTTGTAGTTATTTACTACAAGAAACTATCCACCTAGAAACACTACCCGAACCGGTTAGTGTCACGCCTACCCTGAAAGGGAAATGTCTTAATGGTATACTTACTTATACATACTTACTATATCAAATTTTTCTTTATTTCTTTTGTTTTTGAAATGAAAGCTAACATTTTTATTAATGTCAAAAATCTTCTTAGGAGAAACATTTAAAGCAATGTAATACCAAAATCTTTCCAAATTATTAAAAAGTTTCTAAATTTTTTTTGAATTCTTCAAAATAAGTTTTTCCCATAATCTAATTTTTCTTATCTCTTTGAAAATGTAAAAAAGTTTAGAAATTATAGTGTGGTAGCCTCGGTGGTAGCAAAATGTTAAGAACAGAATTATTTTCCAATATATGTTCAAGATATTTTACTATTAAATATTAATAAAACGATTTGCAGTTATACATTAATAAATCCATTAAATTTATCAATTAATTTTCACACGTTAAAAATTAAGGACAAAATCAACATAATTTTTTTTTATTCTAGAATTAATCAAATTGTAATAATTCATTACTATATTAATTACTAAATTCTTATATAATTTTTATCCTTAGTATTCCTATTGTCACTTTAACTTGAAATCATTTATAAATGTTCTTTAAATAGTTTTTAATGTTCAGAAATCATTAGAAAAAAAAGAAATATTTAAGCAGTGAGTGCGTCACTCGTACTTTATACGCATTGTACGACTCCGCGCTTCGCAGTCACTGCTTGGATTCGTCGGATTCGTCAAACTTTGTGGGACTCTGGACGAATTCGTAGGTCCAACGCTCCGCAACGCTGTGACTGTACAGCGTTCGGAGCTCCCGATTCCGAAAAAAGGATTCCGGTTCGTCAATATCAGAATTCATCAAAATCGTTAGGATTCGTACGAATTCGTTTACTTTGTTCGTACGATTTCATTTGAATCCTGAGTGAGACACCCCTCGGTGCAATGCATAAAAATACAAGATATTGTAAAAATAAGTTAATGTTCGTAAACAGTGTTTTTTTGTAGAACATCATAACTTTGAAATTATTAGAGCTAGCATTTCGTATTTTCTTAAATTTCAATATTTCAAAATATAGAAACTACTTTCACGTACACTTGCAGGACTGTCATAGAAATTGACAAAATAGGTAATTAACAGATTTGTATATGTTTGAATAGAAAGGCATAGTGAGTTCAATGGTACTAATTACTAAGTTTTCAGGTATACAGGCTCCAGGCGAGAGTTTCGGGGCAGATTCCCTCGACTGAAGCAAGTGAGGGGACATACGCTCGGTGCGAAAGTGGGGGTGTGCGGCTCAGGAGACCCGACATCCTCCTTGCGCTCAATTTGGACCAAAAATAAAAGGGGCCCTGGAATGCAAGGATTAGACACTGACCGCGTTACTTTCTTCGTCCGCGTTGTTCTCATTCTCATCGTTCATTTCTACGTTACTTTTTATTTTCCGATGATTAGCGGATTCTATTTCGTGTTCCTCATCATTATCGGAAGTGATAATACCTCCATACGTGTCTGTTCCTACTTTCGCCGGGTTGTCCAATCTTTGTGTTAATCGGAAATTTTCGTCAACCCCGATGCCGTTTTCGACAGTAAGTTTTGTTACTACATCCTCCAAAACTACCATCCTACACAGGAACAGGTCGAATTTTTCGTCTGTAGTGAGCAAGCTCATTTTGTCCGATCTGTGAGTATGGGTATTCGGAAAAGTGTTGTCTGAACTATCGGTCTCGGATTGTGTATCGTAATTTGTGGATAAGTTTTCCCTATAGGCGTGAAACGCCAGCGTGTATAATTTTTCCTAATTGCGAGTGTCGCGTGTAAATGGTATCGCGAACGCGTTACAATTTTCTTGTCGTTAAATTTTTTATAATCCTCACTTGTACAGTCCGTCTACATGCAGTACATACAAGGTTATTTCGGATTCAAGTTTCTTTTCATTAACGGTGGCAGAGCTAGCGAGCACGCGTAGTATACCAACGGTTCCCTATATAAAAACTTGCATTTATTTTGTTTCTTATCTTTGCTTCACCTTAACTTCACTTTCACTTCACCTTAACTTTGCGTACTTAAAATTTTTTGTTTGACGAACTGAAAATAAGACCGAAACGTTGGTAAATATTGTGAATGCTTTCATATTGTGATTTGATAATAATAAAAATAAAAAAGACGAAAGAAATAAAAAAAAAGAGAAGAGAAGGAAGGGGATTTGAATGGTTGCCTTGTCATTTTTCTTTCCTCTTTTTTATTTTTGTCCAAAGAAACAAAATTTTTTGTTTTTAGGAATTGCAATAGGAGCATTTTGTGGTGGTTGTCCAAATTTAATCATTAGATTCTTGTTTTATTTTCAGGAATTCTATACATTAACTTGAGTATTGGACGTTGAATGGGATTTTGAATTTGATTTTAGTCTAATTTAGGATTCTAAATTTCTATTTTAACATCTTTCTAAAAGTGTAAAGAAGATTTTTTATTGGCAGTAGGGCCGATAATGTTTATTTGTTTTGTGTTCTAGAATTCATTTCTAGAAAAGATATCTATTTTTAAGTAAATTAAAAAAATAGATATCTTTTTAAAAAATTAATTGTAGAACACAAAACAAATAAACATTATCGACCCTAATGCCAATAAAAAATCTTGTTTACACTTATAATACTTGGGTCAATTAAAAACGAGATCTTTCGAAAAAACAGCAAAGATGTCATCTAACTATCTTTCTAAAACTTTAAAACCTTTGAAATATCTTTTGAAATAATTCAGTTTTCCTGCAAAATGTTTTGATTGTCTTAAAATCTTGCAAATTCTGTTCTAAATAAATCATTCTAAAATCTAAATCATTTGGAACGTTCCCAAAAATCTTATTATCGGTACTGGTAACTATTTTTTTACGGGTAGCGACAGTTTACAAATTTCGTAAATTAAGATATTGTAAGTTTTTGTCAATTATTTCATTTGCCTTATTTCTTTAAAAGTGTGAAAAAGTTTACAAATTGTATACTGCGTCAGCAAATGATTAATAACAGCCTTATTTCCTAATATTGAAATATAAAATAAATATAATATTGAGAAATCATACATACATACATTGATTAGCAGTTCGAACTCGAAAGTTCATTGCCTCATACCCGATTCGGGTAGTGTTTCTAGGTGGATATTTACTACCAATGTGGGCCCACCACAACCACGACGGGCCAACAGCACGCAGTATTCCTGAACAGTCACCCATCCAAGTACTAACCGCGCCCAACAATGCTTAACTTCAGTGATCTTACGAGAACTGGTGTTTTCTTTTTAATCCGTTTATTCATTAGCCATATATACATTATTAGTCGAAGAATTCATAATAAACAATTAATAATTTTTTTTTAAACATTTTTCCACTGGGGACTTACAGGCTACATATTGCTCTCGAAGTCACATTCTTTTGTTCATGCCTTTAATATTGCATACGCCAGATTATATTAAACTAATATCTATACTATTTAATTACAGATCCTATCTTACAATTAAGTAAGCGTGTCATGTACTTTTTCGTTGGAACTTTAGTCAGAAATTTGGCTTATAAAACTGACCCTGTATTTGCGATTTGTTCCTAATGTAAATAACTTAACCTGAATAAAATATAATGCGATAAATGATAACAAAGGATAAAAATGATATGAAAATATAACAATGGATGAAATGAGATGGAAATATAACAGTGATATGTATCTATTAGGGTGGGAATCGTTGATGAGTTTCTGTAGTGTGAGTTATCATAACCTGACGTCTAAACTTGCGTTTCCTTTTTAGTAATTATTATAGCTATCTAATATCTGATTACCTAGTTATCTGAGTTATCCTACTATATTTGTCTAGATTTCTATATTTAATTATGCGTATTATCTAACTATACAGGGTGTCCCACCACCTATGAACGTGCCGGTACTGGCTGATAGAGGACAAAAAAAGAAACAGAAAAGTCCTCTGGCAAAATCTGATCTGGGCCTTAGTTTGGGCACAGTAAAGCTTCAAATTTGGGCATAATGAACCAATCGGAATCGAGCTTTAGCAACCACTTGTTTGTCTCAAAAGTGTTAAGATAGTGTGCGTGCTGGCGGCTCACTTCCGCTCCCGCAAAAATGTCACATCGTTGATCTTTGATTGTTTCTACAAGACGCAAAATTCAAGCCTTTAAATTTTTTTAAATTCTGAGTTCGACGCCTCCATTCAATATGAGACTATGTGCTGACAGCGCTCTGTATGAGACTATTCCCTATGCTTATACACAGCGCATAGTCTCATACACGGCGCTGTCAGCAGATAGACTCATATTGAATGGAGGCGTCGAGTTGTTCTTGCAAACGTTTCTTACCGTCCTTAAAATCACATAACATTTGCTCAACCTAAAAAAGATTAATTTCAATTTAATACAGAACTTTCCTGACATTTCATGTAAGAAAACCAACAAAGATGTTTAAAATTCAGAAGACCGACCGAACTTTTGTTCTTCAAAATTAATCTACAAGTCTAAGATGAGAAAAAACATTTCAAACCTCAAAAAGAAATTCTCTGTGATTCGTCGCAGAAATTTTGTGACATTTTTGTTATAAAACCAACAAAGTAACTTAAAACTCGGAGAAAAAAAAAACTTTTGTTATTGAAAAGTAATTAACAAGACTACGATAAGTAATTCTTTGCGATTCATTATAAAAATTTTTGTTACATTCACTGTAACAAGTTTGAAAAAAAATTAAAAATGGGAAATCCAAACAAACTTTTGATCTTTAAAATTAAACAAAAAGTCTAACATAAGAAAACACATTTTTAACACCAAGAGTAATTCTTTTGTATGCGATGCAAATTTTTTGTTACATTTATTGCTACAAAAACAATAAATAAATCTAAAGCTGGGGAAACGAAACGAACTTTTGTTCTTTAAACTTAACTAACAAATCTAAAATAAGAGACACATTTTGCACCAAACGAAAGTAATTCTTTGAGATTCATTGCAAAATTTTTGTTACATTTATTGTACCAAAACGAACAAAAAATTAAAACCGGGAAAACCAAACAAACTTTTGTTCCAGAAAATAGATAAACAAGTCCAAGATAAGAAAACTCATACTCTACACAATTTTTGTTACATTTAATGTAACAAAATTAAACAAATAATTTAAAGCTCATGAAACGAAACAAACTTTAGTTTTTAAAAAATAACCAAATAGTTAAAAATTCGCAAACACATTTTGAACCTCCAAAAGTAATTCTTTGCGATTCATTGCAAAAATTCTGCTACATTAATTGTAATAAAGTTAAAAATAGTTGAAGATGGGAAATCCTAACAAACTTTTCTTCTTTAAAACTAACCAACAAAAGTCTAAGACAAAAAAACACATTTTTAAACCCCAAAAGTAATTCTTTGCAATTCGTTGAAAATT
>CAKNYM010026153.1:0-19015 GCA_932195095.1 Andricus curvator | reverse complement strand
AGGTTTCAAAGATTTCAGTGATTTCACAAATATTTCAAAAGATTTCAATGATTTCGCAAAGATTAAAAAGATTTCAAGGATTTCAAAGGTTTTACAAAGATTTCAATGTTTTCGAAAAAATTCTAAAGATTTCACAAAGATTTCTAAAATGTTTCAAAGTCTTCAAAATAATTTAGAAGATTTCAAAGATTTTAAAGATTTCATAAAGGTTACAAAGATTTCAGTGATTTCACAAAGTTATTAAAAGATTTTACAGATTTCAAATATTTCAATGATTTCACAAACATTTCAAATATTTCAAAAAATAGTGATCAACCAGCCACGGCCTAATTTTCATCAGTAAAAAATAAATTCTTAAGAATTTGGATATTAAAAATACGTCCCAAATTACTAAAATAATTGTCAAGACTTTGAAATAGGTGCGCCTAAAAAAAATTCCCATCCCTTTTACAAAATTCCATGACTTTTCCAGGTCTTCTAGCAACCCTGAAATTAAAAAAAAACGATTAAAAATAATGGTTACCTTGTAAAAGTTTTGCGTCTTCTCAGGTAACTTCCTAGCATGTCGAAGTATCTTTTGAATATCGGACTGCAATCCAACTTGTCGTATCCAGGATGGAGCATTCAGGGCATAACTTCTCTTTTCTGCTGGCTTGACAGGAAAAGCTGGCTCAGCAGTTTTAATCAATGGGTCGACTGAACCCAGGTTAGTCAAATTTCCTAACCAGGGAATTATGTCCGTTCCGGGCTCGAGTACTGTCAACATTAAATTCGATTTTTTCTTCGAGTCAGACCCGGAGTAAATAAATCCGTACCAATCTGTGTTTAAAGCACAGAGCGCTGTCATGCCCTCCACCTGCAAATAAAAAATAAATTCAACTTTTACAGGCTTTCCAGGTCAATTCTTTAAAAAATCTAGTCAATTCTATTCAATTTGAACACATTTAACTGGTCGCAAACTAATTTACTAACAATTTCTTATACAATTATTAATCAATGCAAACCCTGGTGGAAAAAATTTTTACAACAAACTAACTAATGTTCCCGTCACGAATTTTTCATTTTCCCTGATACCTAGGAGATCAGTAATATTGATGCAAAAAAATGTTTATTTCAACCTTATTTCAATTATATTTCAATCTTAAACAATTTTAGCAGGGCTCGGAACTGCTCAAGCTTAAAAACATAGTAAAATAGTGACCATACTTCTCTCAAAAAAGTAACAATAATGTGGCAAAAAAGTAACCAAAAAGAAAGATTTTTTTACCAAAAAAGACGAAGTTTCCACCAAAATTATGAATCTCCAACAGAAAAAAAAGTATGTTTGAGAAAGTAGTTCAACTTTTAACAAAATGGTTGAATTTTTCTGACTAAAAAAGATGAATTGTTAAAGAAAAATGTGATAGTTGATATGATAACCAAAAAAAATTTTAATTTTATATAAAAAACACTAGAAATCATTCAACAGACGATTTTTCAACAAAATAGGTTATTTTTCAACCAAATTGTTGAGTTTTTAAGCCGAAAAGACCAACTTTTACAAAACATTTGAATTTTCAACTAGTAAATATGGATTTTTGACAAAAAAGTTATCTGTCAACCAAATAGTTGAATTTTCTACGAAAATAGGGGAATCCTCAATCAAAAAAGACGAATTTACAACAAAATAAGTACATTTCGAACCAAAAAGATGAATTTTCAATTTTCAAATTGAGTTTTTAAGCCAAAAAGACCAAATTTTACAAAACAGTTGAATTTTCAACCAATAAATATGGATTTTTGACAGAAAAGTTATCTGTCAACCAAATAGTAAATAGTAAAAGTAAAGTTTTAACAAAAATGGTTCAACTTTTAAAAATTGTTCAACTTTTAACCGAATGTCAACCAAAGAAGATAAATTCTCATCGAAAAATATAATACATAGTTCGATATTTCAACAAAAAAGATTTAAATTAAAAACTAGCAATTTTAGATAAATTGCAATTTTTATCAGGATTTATAATAATTCAATTGATAGCCCTTTTTATACATTTTCATACGAACTAATTATTATTTTATTGTTATTCCCTAATTTTCTCGGCTCTAAGGTGTCAAATTTACTGAAAAAAATTGAATTTTTACATTCTTCACACGTTTTTAAATAATACAATTAATTACTTAATTCATTTCGTTATTTCAGGTAAAAAATGTAACCAAAAGTAAACTTTTCATAAAATAAGTAACTTTTTAGTAACCGCGGATCAAAAAAGTAACTAAGTTACTAAAAAGTAATCCGTTCCGAGCCCTGTTTTAGTGACATTCTCTGTTTTTTCCTGATCATTTTTTAATATTACCTAACTTTCTCTGACAAAATCTTAATTTTTTATAGTTTTTTTGTGTGTAGAAAATGACGAATTCCTACTGAGATGGAAAATAATTACACTTTTGTATGATATTTTACGAAAATATACATACGTCTAGAAAAAGAAGTAGTTTTTCATATTTAGTTTTTTTACAAATTACAAATTTATAGACACAATTATAAATGGGTACATTTTCTAAGAAAAAATAAAATCTGCAACCCCATAATAATGATTTAGTTTTTCATAATTTTGAATAGGTTTCATTCAGAAAATTATGAATTTTTATTCAAAATTACGAATATTTACGATTTGCAAAATCGTTTCTTATATTTTTTCCTACAAAATATGAATTTTTGCACACAATTATAAATAAATACTATTTTCTACAAAAAAATAGAAAAATGTAAGACCCCAAAATGATTAGAAGATTACGAATTTCTAGACATAATTATAAATAAATACTACTTTCCAAGAAAAAATGAAAAAATCTAATACTCCAAAAAGAAGATTTAGTTTTTCATCACTTTTAATAGGTTTTATTATAGAAAATTACGAAATTCTATAAAAATAATGAATATTTACGATTTGCAAAAGGTAGTTGTACTTTTTAAATATGTTTTTGTTCAAAAAATATTAATTTATAGACATAATTATGGATAAATACGAATAAATAGGAAAATTTACAACTCCAAAATGAAGATTTAGTTTTTGATAATTTTTTATAGGTTTTTGTACAAAATTACGTTTTTTTCACACAATAATTAATAAATACTATTTTATAGATAAAAAATAGAAAAAAATCTTTCATAACAGACTGAAAAGAAGCTGGATATTGGAAAATAATTCTCTTCTTCACATTTTGCTACCACACGATAATTTTTAAACTTTTTTACATTTTCAAAGATATAAGAAAAATGAAATTATGGGGAAAACTTATTTTGAAGAATTCGAAAAAAATTTAGAAGCTTTTAAATAATTTTGAAAGATTTTGAGATTAAATTTTTTTCAAGATTTCTGGGAAAGTTTTTAATGGTTTAGGTTTATTTTTAAAAGAATAATTTCAAGTTTTGAAGATTTCAAAATGCGTGGAAAAAAATATGGGAGACTTTAAGACAATTCTTTAATTTTTCAGGATTTAAACATTTTTTAGGTTCCCAGGAAAAATTAAAATGGATTTTTTATTTTGAAAAATTAATTTTAAGAGAATATTTGAGAATTAAAAAACAAAATTTCACGAAAAATTTGAATAATTTCAAAATATTAGAAGGTTTAACAATTTAGAAAGGATTAAAAAAAGAATTTTCTTAAGATTTATGGGAACATTTTTATAATATTTTATTTTGAAAAATCAATTTTAAGAGAAAATTAAAAATTAAAAATCGAGTAAATTCAAGAAATATTTAGAAGATTTGAAGAGATGGAAAATAAATTTTAAGCTGTAAAAGATTTTAAAAAATGCAGATTTTCTTAAAAGATTTCAAACCAAAACTTTAGAAGCTTTAAACGAATTTTGAAAGGTTTCAAGTGAATAAACAAATTTTCTTAAAATTCGCAGGAAAATTTGGAAGATTTTAAGGCAATTCATTTTACATTTTGAATGATTTTTCAAAATTTCAAGGAAAATTCGAGTCAGCTAAAAATATTTTTAAGAATCTGAGAGATTTTGAATAGATTTAATTAAAATATTTTAATACTTGGAAGTATTTCCGAAAACGTATAAAATATTTTTCATTTCTTCAAAACTTCTATAAGTCCTAAATATCTTTTAAAAAGACCCGAATTTTTCCTAATATTTTGTAAAATCCTGTAAAATAAATAGTTTTTTTTTAATATTCTAGATTCTTTTTTGACAGATCTGAAATATTCAAAAATCTTTTCTAATTTTCTTAAAATGCCTAGGAAAATTTGGAAGGTTTTAAGGAAATTTGTTTACACTTTAAATGATTTTTCAAAATTTAAGAAAAATTCGAGTCAGCTAAAAATATTTTTAGGAATCTAAGAAGTTTTTAATAGATTTAATTAAAATATTTTAAAACTTGGAAGCATTTCAGAAAATGTATCAAATATTTTTCATTTCCTCCAAACTTCTAAAAGTCCTAAATATCTTTTAAAAAGACTCGAATTTTTCCTAATATTTTGTAAAATCCTATAAAATAAAATATATTTTTTTAATATTCTAGATTCTTTTTTGACAGATCTGAAATATTCAAAAATCTTTTCTAATTTTCTTAAAATGCCTAGGAAAATTTGGAAGATTTTAAGGCAATTTATTTTACATTTGGAACGAGTTTTCAAAATTTCAAGAAAAATTCGAGTCAGCTAAAAATATTTTTAGGAATCTAAGACGTTTTGAATAGATTAAAAATATTTTAAAACTTGGAAGCATTTCCGAAAATTTATAAAATACTTTTTGTTTCTTCCAAACTTCTGAGTCCTAAATATCTTTTAAAAAGACCCGATTTTTTCCTAATATTTTGTAAAATCCTGTAAAATAAATAGTTTTTTTTAATATCCTAGATTCTTTTTTGACAGATCTGAAATATTCAAAAATCTTTTCTAATTTTCTTAAAATTCCTAGGAAAATTTGGAAGGTTTTAAGGAAATTTGTTTACACTTTAAATGATTTTTCAAAATTTAAGAAAAATTCGAGTCAGCTAAAAATATTTTTAGGAATCTAAGAGGTTTTTAATAGATTTAATTAAAATATTTTAAAACTTGGAAGCATTTCCGAAAATGTATCAAATATTTTTCATTTCCTCCAAACTTCTAAAAGTCCTAAATATCTTTTAAAAAGGCTCGAATTTTGCCTAATATTTTGTAAAACCCTATAAAATATTTTTTTTTAAATATTCTAGATTCTTTTTTGACAGATCTGAAATATTCAAAAATCTTTCCTAATTTTCTTAAAATTCCTAGGAAAATTTGGGAGATTTTAAGGCAATTTATTTTACATTTTGAATGATTTTTCAAAATTTCAAGAAAAATTCGAGTCAGCTAAAAATATTTTTAGGAATCTAAGAGGTTTTGAATAGATTTAATTAAAATATTTTAAAACTTGGAAGCATTTCCGAAAATGTATCAAATATTTTTCATTTCCTCCAAACTTCTAAAAGTCTTAAATATCTTTTAAAAAGGCTCGAATTTTGCCTAATATTTTGTAAAATCATATAAAATAATTTTTTTAAAATATTTTAGATTCTTTTTTGACAGATCTGAAATATTCAAAAATCTTTTCTAATTTTCTTAAAATTCCTAGGAAAATTTGGAAGATTTTAAGGCAATTTATTTTACATTTTGAATGATTTTTCAAAATTTCAAGAAAAATTCGAGTCAGCTAAAAATATGTTTAGGAATCTAAGAGGTTTTGAATAGATTTAATTAAAATATTTTAAAACTTGCAAGCATTTCCGAAAATGTATCAAATATTTTTAATTTCTTCCAAACTTCAAAAAGTTCTAAATATCTTTTAAAAAGGCTCGAATTTTTCCTAATATTTTGTAAAATAAACTTTTTATTTAATCTTCTAGATTTTTTTTGACACATCTGAAATATTCAAAAATCTTTTCTATTTTTTTTAAATTCCTAGGAAAATTTGGAAGATTTTAAGGCAATTTTTTATATTTTGAATGATTTTTCAAAATTTTAAGAAAAATTTGAGTCAGCTAAAAATATTTTTAAGAATTTGAGAGGTTTTGAATAGATTTAAAATATTTTAAAACTTGGAAGCATTTCCGAAAATTTATGAAATATTTTTCATTTCTTCCAAACTTCTAAAAGTCCTAAATATCTTTTAAAAAGGCTCGCATTTTTCCTAATATTTTGTAAGCTCCTGTAAAATAAAATTATGTTTTCTTAATCTTCTAGATTTTTTTTTACACATCTGAAATATCCAAAAATCTTTTCCAATTTTCTTAAAATTCCTAGGAAAATTTGGAAGATTTTAAGGCAATTTATTTTACATTTTGAATGATTTTTCAAATATTTCAAAATATTTTTGAATTTCTCCGCTAATTGACTAAAATAATATGTCCGCCCTCTCACTTGTTGATACTTTTATCAAGAAAATATTGGAAATGATTTTGATTTCAAATAAAGAACAGTTGAATTGAACCAAAAGCGAATTTTCAATCAAGCAGTTGTGTTTTTAACCAAAAAATAGATTTTCTGCAAAAAATACCAATTATAATAAATAAAATAAAATTATGAGCCTTCAACAGAAAAATGAGATTTTAAGAAAGTACTTCAACTTTCAACGAAGAAGATGAATTTTCAACAAAAAATGTGATAGTTATTAAAAAATAGCTTGATTTAACAAACAAAAATAAATTTTCAACAAGATACTTTAATCATTTACTAAAACAGATTAATTTGAAACAAAAAACTTGCATTTTTAACGAAAAAATTTATTTTCTACAAAAAAAATACGAATTTTCACCGCAATACATCAAGTTTCAACGAAATAGTTCAATTTTCTACTTAATTATTGAATTTTAGAGCCGTTAATACGAATTTCATACAAAACAGTTGGATTTTAAACAAAAAGGTTCATTTTTAAGAACATAAAAAAAAACAATTTTCAACTAAAATTATGAATCTTCAACCAAAAAAAAATAACTTTCAAGAAAGTAGTTTAACTTTCAACCAAGGAGTTAAATTTTCAACAAAAACATTCATAGTTGATATTTCAACAAAGAAAGATTTTAATTAAAAATAAAAATTAGTTAAATTTAACAAAAAATAACGAATTTTCAACAAAATACTTAAATCCTTAACTAAAGCAGATTAAACAACATTTTTTAATAATAAAAACAAACGAACTTCCTACTAAAATTATGAATCTTGAACCAAAAAATTAACTTTCAAGAAATTAGTTCAACTTTCACCCAAGGAGTGGAATTTTCAACCTAAAAAGATGAATTTTCATCAAAAACTTCAATAGTTGATATTTCAATAAAGAAAGGTTTTAATTAAAAATAAAAAACAGTTGGGTTTAGCCAACAATAACAAATTTTCAACAAAATGTTTAAATTTTCAGTTAAAAAAATTAATTTTTAACAACAAAAAAACAACTAATTTCCAACTAAAATTATGAATCTTAAAAAAAAATTAACTTTCTAGAAAGTAGTTTACCTTTCAACCAAGGAGTTAAATTTTCCACAAAAAATTAAATAGTTGATATTTCTACAAAAAAAAAGAGTTTAATGAAAAATAAAAAAACAGTTGGATTTAACTAACAATAACAAATTTTCAACAAAATATTTTATTCCTCAAGTAAAACAGATTAATTTTCAACCAATCGTTTGAATTTTCAACAAAATTATTACATTTTCAGTTAAAAAAATTATTTCGTAATAAAAAAAAAAACGAATTTCCTACTAAAATTATGAATCTTCAACAAAAAGTTAACTTTCATGAAATTAGTTCAACTTTCAACCAAGGAGTGGAATTTTCAACCTAAAAAAATGAATTTTCATCAAAAACTTCAACAGTTGATATTTCAACAATGAAATATTTTAATTAAAAATGAAAAACGGGGGGTCCGAAGGAATTGTTACGGTCTGTTATGGGAGAGGGAGGGTTAAAAAAGGCTGAATGTAACGTTACGTAATTTGTGAACGCCCCCTTACTTTAAATACTTTAAATACGTACCTTTAAAGCTCCGTGAAGTAAAACGCAGAATGATGGAATTTTTCCATCGTCTCCTGGGTCTTCGTTGTCGGATTCGTCCTCAAGCGAAATTCCTTGCATGCTTGTTGTCTTCTCCGTCGGCAGAGGTAAAACCAGGTGCCGGGATATTGCACTAGGACTTCCAACATCAGCAACATTCAGAAATCCACAAATCTCTATCGTTTTCGCTATAGTTAAACCAGTCAATGTCTCAAAATCGTTTTTTTTCGAGTAGGGCTGAAATTTTTTAGAATTTTAAATTAGAAAGTTTACAAATACTATAAAAAGAAGCTAGGAGGTACTAGAATTCAAACGAACTGGAAAAAAATTTTGAAAATAAAAAAAATCAATTGATTTCCGTAAAATTAAAATTTTATTTTAACAAATTCAAATGAATTTAAAACAATTTGAAAATATTAAAAAACGTCATTGAATTCAGTAACTTTGAAATGAGCTTAGAAAAATTCAAGGGAATTAAAAATAATTTGATAAAATGCCTGAGAATTCAAGGAGAGGTTAAAAGACTTCAGGATCAATTAAATAAAAACTTTTAAAAATTCAAAAAAAAAATACATTGATTTATCTAGAATTGAGTAAATTTAGATGAATTAAAGTGGATTAAAAAAATTCAAGAGAATTTCAAAGAATTCAGGGTACATAAATAAGAATTCGGGGAGAATTCCAAAAAATAATTTCAAATCTGTTAACATCTTTGAAGCCCTATCAATTTATAACTAAAAAGTGACTAATGATCACAAAAAATTCAAATGAATTGAAAAAAATTTTAAAATATGAAAAAATTTCATTGAATTCAGTAACTTTGAAATGAGCTTAGAAAAATTCAAGGGAATTGAAAATAATTTGATGAAATGCTTGAGAATTCAAGGAGAGGTTAAAAGACTTTAGGATCAATTAAATAAAAACTTTTAAAAATTAAATAAAAAAATACATTGAATTATCTAGAATTGAGTAAATTTAGAAGAATTGAAGTGGATTAAAAAAATTCAAGAGAATTCCAAAAAATTCAGGGTACATAAATAAGAATTCGGGGAGAATTCCAAAAAATAATTTCAAATCTGTTAACATCTTTGAGGCCCTACCAATTTCTAACTAAAAAGTGACTAATGATTACAAAAAATTCAAATGAATTGAAAACAATTTAAAAATATGAAAAAACGTCATTGAATTCAGTAACTTTGAAATGAGCTTAGAATAATCGAATCCATTTATTTCAGTAAAATTTGTGTGAATTTAGAGGAATTTAAGGAAAACGAGAAGAATTCGATCAAATTCATAAAAATCAAAGTGTATTAAAAAAACAATCAGTTAAATAAGAACTTTGAAAAATGCATTGAATTGAGTAGAATTGAGTGAATTTAGAAGAATTCAAAAGAACTTAACAGAATTCAGGATTAATTGATAAGAATTCAGGGCGAATTAAAAACGAATTTCAAATAATATTTGAAAATCTTTGAAAAGCTACGAAATTTCTTACTGCTTATAAATAAATTCTTTGAAATCTATTGAAATATTATAAAATCCCATGAAATTACATGAAATCTGATGATACTTTCTTAAATCCTGGAAAATTTATTAAAATACCTTGAGAGCTCTTGAAACCTCATAAAATCGTTGAAATCCTTGGAAATCTTATAAAATCTCTTAAAATCTTTTAAAACATTTTAAAGCTTTATAGGTCCTGTAAAATCCATCCATATCTTCCGAAATTCTAGGAAATTCTTTACAACCGCATACACATTTTTTCCAATCTCTTATAATTATTAAAACCCTTGGAAATCCCTTGAAATTGTTTAAATCTCTTGAAAATGCCTTGAAATCTTTTAAAATTTCCTAAAATATTTCAAATCCTTTGATATATTTTGAAATCCATTGCAACTTTTTAAATCCCTTGAAAACGCCGGGGAATCTTTTACAATACCCTAAAATATTCCAAATTCTTTGAAATCCCATTATTGCTGAAATCAATTAAAAATTACTTGTAATATTTTTAAATAAACTAAAATATTTCAAATCCTTTAAAATATTTTTAAGCTCTTGAAAATGCCAAGGTACATGCAAAAATAACTTAAAACATTTCAAATCCTTTGATCATTTTATCAATTGATTCTCAGGATCAATTAAATAGAATCTTTAATAAAGTCAAAAAAATCCATTGAAGTAAGTTAATTCAGAAGAATTCAATTGAATTAAAAAAATTAAAAACTATTCCAGAGAATTAAAAGAATTCAGAACAAATTATTTAAAATTCAGGGCGAATTCAAAAAAATAATTTCAAATCTCTTAAAATCTTTTAAACCTTAAGAAATATCTTACTTTTTAAAATAAATTCTTTAAAAACCACTAAATAATTATTAAATTTCGTGAAATTCTATGAAATCTGGTGATATTTCCTGAAATCTTGGAAAAATTATTGAAAAACCTTGAGAGCTTTAACAAACCCTTATGATCATTGAAATCCTCGGAAACCTTATAACATTCCTTGAAATCTTTTAAAATATCATAAAACCTTATAGATCCTTTAAAATCGTTCTATATCATCCGAAATTCTAGAAAATTTGTTATCCTAAAATATTTCAAACGCTTTGAAATTCCTTCAAATTAATGAAATGAATAAAAAAAATGTGGAATCTTTTAAAACTCCCTAAAATATTTCAAACTAAAAGCTCTTGCAAATGCCTGCGAGGTTTTAAAAATACACTAAAATCTTAAAAATCCCTTCAAATTATTGAAATCTATTAAAAATTTATGGGAATCTTGAAAAATACCCTCAAATATTTCAAAAGAATTCAAGACAATTCAGACATAGGTAAAGACTTTATTTTGAAAAATCGTTTTTAAGAGAAATTTAAAAAAGATTTCCTTAAATGTCAAAAAAGAGTAGAAGATTTTAAATCAAAATGTTTCAATTTGTGTAGATTAAAAAATCAAAAAAAAATCGAGTAATTTCAAGAAATATTTAGAAGATTTGAAGAGATTGAAAATAAATTTTAAACTGTAAAAGATTTTAAAAAATGCAGACTTTCTTAAAAGATTTCAAACCAACACTTTAGAAGCTTTAAAAGAATTTTGAAAGACTTCAAGTGAATAAAAAAATTTCTTACAATTCCTAGGAAAATTTGGAAGATTTTAAGGCAATTTACTTTATATTTTTAATGATTTTTCAAAATTTCAAGAAAAATTCGAGTCAGCTAAAAATATTTTTAGGAATATAGGAGGTTTTCAATAGATTTAATTAAAATATTTAAAAACTTGGAAGTATTTCCGAAAATTTATCAAATATTTGTCATTTCTTCCAAACTTCTAAAAGTCCTAAATATCTTTTAAAAAGGCTAAAATTTTTCCTAATATTTTGTAAAACCCTAAAAAAATAATTTTTTTTAATATTCTAGATTCTTTTTTGACACATCTGAAATATTTAAAAATCTTTTCTAATTTTCTTAAAATTCCTAGGAAAATTTGGAAGATTTTAAGGCAATTTATTTGATGTTTTTAATGATTTTTCAAATTTCAGAATTCATCTTTTTTGGTTGAAAATTCAACTACTTAGTTGGAAGTGAAACAACTTTGTTAAAAAATGTATTTATTTGGTTGATGATTCATCATTTTAGTTGAAAACCCCTTTATTTTGTTGAAAATTTAATTATTTGATTGAAAATTATATTTTCTAGTTGAAAATTGTTTTAACTGAAAATTTAACTCGTACATGTTTGGTTCAAAAGTTATCTTCTTAAGTTGAAAATTTGAATATTTGGTTTAAAATTCATGTATTTTATTGAAAATTCGAATTTTGTGGGAGAATATTTAATCTTCTTGGTAACTAATTCATCTTTTTGGTTGAATTTTCTTTAAAAATTCAAATATTTGGTTGAAAATTCATGTGCTTTGTTAAAAAATAATCTATTTTGGTAGAAAGTTCATCTTATTGGTTGAAAATTGATCTTTTTGGTTGAAAATGAGTTTTTTCTTTTTAAGAATTAATATTTTTTACTAAAAATTTAACTATTCCATTTTTAGCTGAAAATTTATCTGTTTTAGGTGGAAATTCAACTATTTGTTTAAAATCCGTCTCTTTTTTTGGTTGAAGAGTACTCTCATTAGTTGAAATGTCATCTTTTTGGTTAAAATTCCATTTCTTTGGTTGAAAATTTCACTATTTTATTGAAAATTCGTTTCTTTTTTGTTTGAAAATTTATTTTACTAATTGTAAATTTATCTATTTTATTTTGGGTAGAAAATTGATCTTTTTAGTTGAAAATTCATGTACTTGTTTAAAAATTCATTTTTTGTTAGTTAAAGATTCATCTATTTTTGTGTGTGCGGAAAATGTACCTTTTATGATAGAAATGAAATCTTTTTCGTTAAAAAATTATCTGTTCATATTTTTCATTGAAAATTCATCATTGTGATTAAAAATTAAAATCTTTGGTTGAAAATTCGTTTCTTTTTAGCTGAAAATTAATTTTTTTAACTGAAGATGTAACTATTCAATTTTTGCTTGGCAATTTATATTTTTAGATGAAACTTAATTGATTTTGCTGAAAACTCGTTTTTTTAAATAAAATTTACTTTTCTAAGTGCAAATTGAACTATTCTATTTTTGGTTCGTAAATTTATCTTTTTTAGTTGAAAATTCATATATTTTATTGAAACTGTATCTTTGTTGGTAGAAAATTAATCTTTTGGGTTTAAAATTGAATTCTTTTGTTGAGAATTCATTTTTGTTGTTGAAAATTGATTGTTTCACTTGCAAATTTAATTCTTACGTTTTTGGTTAAAAAATATATTTCTTCTTTCGATGAAAAAACACATTTTAACTATTCTAATTTTGGTTGAAAATTGATTTTTTTTAGATGAAAAATCATGCACTTTATATATTTTATATTATATTTTTGATTGAAGATTCGTCATTTTAGTTAAAAATTCATTTCTTTGGTTGAAAACTTATCTTTTGAACTTGAAAACACAACTAAAAAGGGTTTAAAATATATTTAGAAACAATTTTTTTACATTAACATTAATAATGTTCTCGGTGTATGTTTGGTTTTATGCCTAGAAGAATTTAGAAATTGAGATATTGTAGAAACCCTGAATAAGGACTGTTTAATGACAATGATATGTTTTTTATTACTATGACTTCTTTTATCATTTAAATTTAACGCCCTTTCCAATTAAAATCTATACGTTTTCCCGTGAAACTTAAATAATGTAATTATTTTTAATAATGATAGAAAATATGATTTCTTAAATCCTAATTCAAAAATCTCATTAAATTCTCAAAGCACATAAGGGTCGAGCATATTCTCATGCCCGTGAGAATTTCTTCGAGCACTTAAACTCTTTAGAACACTAATTCTTACAGAAAATTCCCTGATTTTTGCTATCCTTTTTTTTTGAATGCCTAACTCTTGGAAGCTTTGATCTTATTACAAATAGTTTTAAAGTTCCATTATGGGCTACGAATAGGGTACTATAGGGACCAAATCTTGAAAATAGGGTACTTTAGGGACCAAAACTTGAAAATAGGGTACTTTTTCAATAGGTAAAATTTATTTAGACTTACGATCGGTGGCGGGGACAGTAGAATCCGAGATCCTACATTTCCACATTTTAAATATCCTTGGAATGGAACATATGTCGTTTCTGCTAGTTTCTTGAAACAATTATTAACTGTCGTTTTCGTTAATTGTCCTTCTGGTACCAAAACCATGCTATCGCCTCCCGCTAATTCAACCAGTCTTTGGTAGAGGGGAAGGCCCAAGCTTAAGCCAGGATCTTGAAAAACACACAATATCAAGATAAAAATTTAGAAAAAATCTCCAATAAGGTTGGGCTTAAATATTAAAAGTTGAATTTTCCAAAACCTTTCAATTTTTTCTCTTAGTGAAAGAAACTCCCCAGAATATTTTTAAATACAACAAATTTTAGTGGTGCCGACTTAAGAAATTTTTTAATGTCATTCTATGGGTGCAAATATTGTAGAAAATTTTTTGTTATGTACTGTCTTGGGCAGCAAGTAAGAATATAAAATTTAAAATGTTGTAAAATTTAAAAAAAAACTAGAAAAAAACACGCCCTATTATAATTGTTATATTACAATTTTTTTTTTGGTTAAAACTAATTTTTTAACTACAAATTTATTTTGTTGAAAAATAAACTGATTGGTCGAAGATTAATCTGTTTTAGTTGAGGATTCAAGTATTTTGTTGAAAATTCGTTATTTTTTGTTAAATTTAACTGTTTTTTATTTTTAATTAAAATCTTTCTTTGTTGAAATATCAACTATTAAAATTTTTGATGGAAATTCAACTCCTTGGTTGAAAGTTAACCTACTTTCTTCAAAGTTTTTTTTTTTGTTGAGGATTCATAATTTTAGTTGGATTTTTTTTTTTTTTTTAAATAATTTTTTGAACTGAAAATTTAAAAATTTTGTTGAAAATTCAAGTGATTGTTTGAAAATTAATCTGTTTCAGTGCAGAATTCAAATATTTTGTTGAAAATTCGTTATTGTTAGTTAAATCCAACTGTTTTTTATTTTCCATTAAAATCTTTTTTTTTTGTAGAAATAACTACTAAAGTTTTTGTTGAAAATTCAATTCCTTGGTTGAAAGTTAACGTACTTTCTTGAAATTTATTTTTTTTTTTTGGTTGAAGATTCATAATTTTAGTTGAAAATTATTTTTTGTTGTTGTAAAAAATTGCGATTGGTTGAAAATGAATCTGTTTTAGTTGAGGATTCAAATATTTTGTTGAAAATTCATTATTGTTAGTTAAATCCAACTGTTTTTTTATTTTTCATTAAAATCTTTCTTTGTTGAAATATCAACTATTGAAGTTTTTGATGAAAATTCATCTTTTTAGGTTAAAAATTCCACTCCTTGGCTGAAAGTTGAACTAATTTCTTGAAAGTTAATTTTTTGGTTGAAGATTCATAATTTTAGTAGGAAATTCGTTTTTTTTATTAAAAAATAATTTTTTAACTGAGAATATAATAATTTTGTTGAAAATTCAAGCGATTGGTTGAAAATGAATCTGCTTTAGTTGAGGATTCAAATATTTGGTTGAAAATTTGTTATCGTTAGTTAAATCCAACTGTTTTTTTTTATTTTTCATTAAAATCTTTTTTGTAGGAATATCAACTAAAATTTTTTGTGGAAAATTTAACACCTTGGTTGAAAGGTAAACTACTTTCTCGAAAGTTAATTTTTTTTGAAGATTCATAATTTTAGTTGGAAATTAGTTGTTTTTTTCGGTTAAAAATTAATTTTTTTTAACTGAAAATATAATAATTTTGTTGAAAATTCAAGCGATTGGTTGAAAATTAATGTTTTAGTTGAAGATTCAAATATTTTGTTGAAAATTCGTTATTCTTAGTTAAATCGAACTGTTTTTTTTTATTTTTCATTAAAATCTTTTTTAGTTTTTTTTTTTGTAGAAATATCAACTATTACATTTTTTGAAGATTCGTCATTTCAGTTGGAAATTAGTTTTTTTTTTGTTAAAAATTAATTTTCTTAACTGAAAATTTCAACATTTTGTTGAAAATTCGTTATTGTTGGGTCAATCGAACTGTTTTTTATTTTTGATGAACAAATTTTTTGTTGAAATATCAACTATTAATGTTTTTGTTGAAAATTTAACTCCTTGGTTGAAAGTTAATTTTTTTTGGTTGAAGATTCATAATTTTAGTTGAAAATTGTTTGTCGTTGTTGTTAAAACTGAACCTTTTTGTTTAAAATCCAACTGTTTTGTACAAAATTCGTATTTACGGCTCTAAAATTCAGTAATTAAGTAGAAAATTGAACTATTTCGTTGAAAATTGATGTATTGCGTTGAAAATTCGTGTTTTTTTTAGAAAATCAATTTCTTCATTAAAAATGCAAGTTTTTGGTTTCAAATTAATCTTTTTTAGTAGATGATTAAAGTATTTCGTTGAAAATTAATTTTTGTTTGTAAAATCATTCTATTTTTTAATAACTATTACATTTTTTGTTGAAAATTCATCTTTTTAGGTTGAAAATTTTCATCTTCTTGGTTAATAGTTAAACTACTTTCTTAAAATCTCATTTTCCTGTTGAAGGCTCATAATTTTAGTTGAAAATTAGCTTTTTAAAAATTAATTTTTTACCAATAAAAATCAACAATTTAGTAGAGCATTTAAGTCTTTGGTTGAAAATTTTTGTATTTTGTTAAAAATTGGTTTTTAAAAATATATTTTTTAGTCACACAAATATTTAAATTACTTAGAAGAAAATAATTATTATCAGTTTGTATTTAAAGTTATATAAATATAAATTTTATAATATTCTTGAGAAAATCAGAAAATATTTTTGTATATTTCAGATGAGTCAACAAACAATCTAGAAGATTAAGAAAAAATAATTTTATTTTACAGGAACTTACAAAATATTAGGAAAAATCCGAGCCATTTTAAAACATATTTAGGACTTTTAGAAGTTTGGAAGAAATAGAAAATATTTGATACATTTTCGAAAATGCTTCCAAGTTTTAAAATATTTTAAATCTATTCAAAACTTCTTAGATTCCTAAAAATAATTTTAGCTGACTCGAATGTTTAACATTTTGAAAAATCATTCAAAATATAAAATAAATTGCCTTGGTTTTAGTTTTAAGATTAAAATCTTCCAAATTTTCTTAGGAATTTTAAGAAAATTTGTTTATTCACATGAAATCTTTCAAAATTCTTTTAAAGCTTCTAAAGTTTTGGTTTAAAATCGTTGAAAAAATTTTCTGCATTTTCAAATCTTTTACGGTTTAAAATTCTTTTTCAATCTCTTGAAATCTTCTAAATATTTCTTGAATGTACTCCATTTATTTTTTATTTTTTAATCTTACCAAATTGAAACATTTTGCTTTAAAATCTTCTACTCTTTTTCGAAATTTAAGGAAATCTTTTGAAATCTTTTTCAATTTTCTCTTAAATTTTATTTTTCAAAATGAAAAATCATAAAAAATTTTCCCATAAATCTTTAAAAAATTCTTTTTTTAATCTTTTCAAAATTGTTAAACCTTCTAATATTTTTAAATTATTCAAATTTTTCGTGATTTTTTTTTAATTCTGCAAAATGAAAAAAATTTACTTAAAATATTTCAGATTCTTCTTTGACAATTTTAGAAATCTTTTGAAATGTTTTTTAATAATCTCTTAAAATTAATTTTTCAAAATAAAAAATCATTTTAATTTTTCCTAGGAATCTAAATATTTTTTTTTTTTCATTTTCTTGAAACCTTAAAAAATTCCTAAAATATTTTATAAGTTTTTATCATGTTTGAATCGTTTCAAAACTTCTAAGTATCTCTTAAACTTACTCTTTATTCTAAAATTATGTATTATGGCAAAATTTTGCTTTAAAATCTTTTACACTCTTTCTCAAAATTTTAGGAAATAATAAAAAATCTTTTGTAATATTTTTCAATTTGCTCTTAGAATTCATTGAGAAAAACCTGATTTAAAATTTCTCCATGAATCTTACGACTATTTTTTTCATTCTCTTGACGCCCTGCAAAATTAAGTTTACCTAAATTTTGTTTAAATCCGGAAAAATTAAAATAATTGTCTTAAAGTCTTCCACATTATTTTCTACAGATTTTGAAATCTTCAAAACTTAAAATTTTTTTAAAATTAAACCTAAACCATTAAAAATTTTCCCAGAAATCTTGGAAAAAATTTAATCCCAAAATCTTTCAAAATTATTAAAAAGCTTCTAAATTTTTTTTCGAACTCTTCAAATTAAGTTTTTCGAGATATTTAGTAACATCGCTTTTTTTAGGCAATTAATATACGTAATATAATAATATAATAATGTAATAACTATAATAAATGAAAATTAAATACCTTGAGGGCCAGAAATGCAGACCACAGTCAGTTTTCCCGGAAAAGGAAAAGGTAGAGGAAACGGATTTGATTCCCTCGAGATATTTAAAGAATTTAAAGAATCTCCTAACGACATTGGTCCAACTCCAGGGTTTCCGTCAGTTATTAAAATTACTTGACAAGCTGTAGAATTTCCCCATTCTGACATAATAATATTGTTAACTCCATGCAGTGCTGTTTCGATACAAGTTTTGTCACATTCTTCAATGTTTTGGACCAGGGATCGAATGTGATCGTAATCTCGAGTGAATGGGACGATTACTTCGTATAAAGACGAGAAGACTACCTGAAAATTAAATTATTTACATAGAAAGTTTGAAAACAATAGCCAATTTTCCTTAGATTTCTTAAAGAGGGTGTCCAGCGATTCTTCGAAACAAAATTCAAAGTCTTTTCCGGGTTTTCCAGGTCAAGAAATCAAGTTTTTTCATTTTTTTCATCAAGTAATGAAATAAACGTTTGTTATACACGCAAAAAATGAGCCATTTCATTTTTTATTGGCCAACAATTTCTAAATAAGGCCAAATCATAAATAAACAAATTCTTAATTCTTTGCGAACATAAGTCGTCTTTGTGAAATCTTTGGGAATATCTTAAAATCTTTGTAAAGTCTTTGAAATCATTGAAATCTGTGACATCTTTTGAAATCTTCGTGAATTCGTTGGAATTTTTTGAAGTACTACAAACATTAGTGAGAGCTTGAAATTTCTGTGAAATCTTGTGGAATTTTTTTAAGCTTTTGTAAAATCTTTAAAATCCTTAAAATCTTTTGAAATCTTCTCAAATGTCTTGAAATCATTTGAAATTGCTTATAATCACTGAAATGTTTTGAAAGCTTTGAAATTCTTGAAATCTTTTAAAATCCGTATGAATTTTTTGAAAAATTTGTGAAATATTTCTGAAATATTTTTTATTCGTTTGAAATCACTGGAATATTTGTAATATTTGTGAACTCTTTCTGAAATTTTTTGTAATCGTTTAAAATGTTTGTCAACTCTTTTGAAATTTTCTAAAAAGTTTTGATATCGTTTAAAATCTTTGAAATGTTTTGAAATCTAGTACAATGTACCATTGTTGAATTCCTTGGAATCTT
>CAKNYM010026143.1:0-12447 GCA_932195095.1 Andricus curvator | reverse complement strand
GAAATCCTTTTATTTTTTTGTTAAAAATTAATTTTTAATGAATATTTAATTATTTCGTTTTTTAAACTTGTCTTTTTTGGTTAAAATTCATTTCTTTCATGCAAACTGAATTCATTTGTTGAAAAATGACTTTACTTTTGTTCACAATTAAGTTTTTCAAATGATAATGTAACTATGCCATTTTGGTTGAAAATTAGTTTTTTTTCAATTAAAAATTCGTCTTTTTGATTGAAAATTCATCTTTTCGGTGGAAAAATCAATTTTTTGGTTAAAATTTTTAATGTTTTTTTAAACTTCATTCTTTTTTTAATCATTTTTGTTTTCACTGAAAATGTTACTATGGCATCCTTGGTTGAAAATTTACCTATTTGATGGAAAATTCGTTTTTTTTTGTTGGTTGCAAATTAATTTCGTTGGAGTTTCGTCTTTTTTTTAGAAAACTATTCGTTTGAAAATTCCTTTCCTTGGTTGAAAACTCATTGTTTTCCATTCAATTTGTTTGGTTAAAATGTAAAAATTTTGCTAAAACTTCGTTCTTTTAATACCTTTTTTACCGAAAAAAATTACCGTAGAATATTACTCTTGTTGTTTGTGCATTAATTTCTTTGTTCAAAAATTTAACTATTCAGCTGTAAATTCGATCGTTTTTTTGTTTTGTTCAAATTTAATTTTTTGAATTGAAAATTTAACTGTTCCATTTTTGGTTGAAAATTTATATTTTGTAGTTGAAAATTCATTTATTTCTTTGAAAATTAAACTATTTGGTCGAAAATTAAATTTTTTGTCTGAAAATGTGACTATACTCCATTTGTGGTTGAATACTTATTTTTTTAAGTTTAAATATTCATTTTTAAAGTCGAAAATTTTACAATTTTGTTGAAAATGTGTTCTTTATTTGAAAATTTGTCTTTTTTAGTTAAAAATTTATCTTTTTAGTAGAAAATTCAACTATATGGTTGAAAGTTCATGTATTTTTTTATAAATTAAGCTGTTTTGCTGAAAAAATGTTTTTTTTTGTTGTTGTAAATTTATTTTTTAAACTGATGATGTAACCGTTTTTCGTCGATAATTTATCTATTTTGTTGAAAATTTGTTTTTTTTTGTTGTTTAAAAATTGATTTTTTAAATTGGGTATTCCTGTTTTCGGTAGAAAATTATTGGTTTGAAAATTAAATTATTTGTTTGCAAATTCAATTTTTTGCTTGAAAATTTAAATATTTTGTTAAAACTTTGTTTTTTTTGGGGGTAATAATTATTTATACATACATACATAGATTAGCAGTTCGAACTCGAAAGTTCATTGCTTCACTACCCGATTTGGGTAGTGTTTCTAGGTGGATATTTACTACCAATGTGGGCCCACCACACCCACGACGGGCCAACAGCACACAGGTATTCCTGAACGGTTACCCATCCAAGTACTAACCGCGCCCAACAATGCTTAACTTCAGTGATCTTACGAGAACTGGTGTTTCCAGCGTGGTATCGCAATAATTATTTATTTTAATGAAAATATAAGTATTCCATTTTTGGTTGAAACTTGATCTTTTTGTTGAAAATTCAACTACGTGGTTGAAAAATCATCTTTTTTGGAAGAATATTAGTCTTTTTGTTGATAAATTCATTTCTTTGATTGAAAATTTCACTATTTTATTGTAAATTCGATTGCTTTTTTTATTCAAAATTAATTTTTCGCACCGAAAAGTAACTGTTCCATTTTTGGTTAAAAATGTATATCTTCCAGTTAAAAGTTCATTTCTTCCTTTGAAAATTAAACTATTTTGTCGGAAATTAAATTTTTTATTTCATTGCAACTATTTCATTTTTGATTGAATACTTATTGCTTCAGCTTAAAATTCGTTTCAAAAGTTGAAAATTGAACAATTTTGTTGGAAAGTTTTTTTTTTCTTGAAAAATTATCTTGTTAGTTAGTTAGTTTTGTTGGGGGGTGTGAAAAGGTTAAAAATTATTATTTTTTTCAACTGCAAACTTAAGCATAAACTAAAATTTTGAGTTAAAAAATGTATTTTGTTTAGTTATTTCTTATGTTGGAAGCTTAACTATTTTCTTGAAAATTTGTTTTTTATCTGTTAAAAAATAATTTTTTACTAAAAATATGACTAAGATAATTATGCTACACAAAATTTGAAACATTTTAGGCCGTGAAATCTTGTCTCCTGTGTATATATAGTCATCCGGGATTTTAAAACCGGAGTAAATTTGAAGAGGGAAGAGCAGCTTGATCGTCATTCATGAAGTGGGGGAAAGCTCGGGTTCGTGCTCGTGCATTTTCGGCTTTGCACGAAGTTGGTCTACGCAGCATGTAACAGAGCTGACTCACCGACACGCTACGTTTGCATGTGTTGCTCCCTGATGGGAAAGTGGTAGGGGCCGAAAAAACCCACGTTCTGGAGATACTGTTTCCACGAGACTACAGGGAAAAACGGCTTGAGTTGCGGCCGCGAGGAGAAACGGTTTAGGCGTCTAAGGCCGTCTTTCACCAAACCCCTAACTGGCCGTTACGAAATTTAACTGTCCGTTACTTCAACGCTGCCTGTCACCACGCGCTGACGGACAGTCAAGTCCGATACCGGAGAGTTAACTTTAACCGGCCACTGTTCGCGCGGTTAGCTCGTAAACGGAGATGTCCTAACCTCGTCCGTAGATCGTAACCTCGAGCGTGAGAATGGATTTGCATCAATTAGCTTATAATTTAATATTCGATAGCGATGACGACGAAGAGCCACCCCCGGCGAAAAGATTAAGATTTATTCGTTTACGGTTTGACCACTTCACGGATCTGGATGATATAGATTTTGTGAGAAGATTTCGGCTTTCGAAGCGGGTTGCTCTGAATGTTTTGGAAGTGATCGAACATAGATTGGAATTTCCTACAGACAAGTAAGTGTAATTGTTTCTGCATATGTATTTTTTCATACTTTGTGACTGCGAAGGATTTTGGTGTCCTAAAAACAAACCCGTTGTCTAAATTTTTCCTATACGTCAGGTTTTTGAGATACCCTAACCTAAATGTGCAAAAATGGCTATTTTTAGTAATATTTGAGGCAATATGACACGATCAGCAATTTTTTTTTCTAAAAACTGCTAACGCCATTATTTAGTACACATTTTTATCTTTCGTTTCCATTTTTGATCATCCAGAACCAATTTTTTTCCCGAGATATGACAGACTAACCATTTCAGTTTCTCTTCGCCTTGCATTGTGAGACTGAAATGGGTGATGTGCGATATCTTGGAGACAGACCGGACACAGTCCGGTCTTCAGGTACAAAAAATATGTCATTTTTGTCGGCCCGTATAATTCAATTTTTTATTCTCCTTTTTATACTCTTTCAACGTAAATATTTTTCAGAAATGATGCTGTCTCTCCAATAAATCAGCTTCTGCTTTGCCTTCGATTTTATGCCACGGGCTGCACTCAACTCTGTGCTGGTTATTTCAGTGGAGTCAGTGAATCTACTGCAAACAGAATCGTACATAAAGTGACAGCAGCTATCGCCTCTCTTTATAATGAACATGTATATTTTCCGAGAACACCAGCTGAAATTCAGGAAACACAAAGGGATTTCTACGTGATAGCTCGTTTCCCCAGAGTGATTGGAGCTATTGATTGTAGCCATATAAAGATACGTTCTCCTGGTGAGTAGACTATCTAGAATGTGTATTTTAATCTATGTCTTATTTCCTATCCTATTTTAATCTTATTTTTACGTTCAAATATGAAAATCCGATTTTTTTTATTCTTATCTTCTTACTGGGTATGGTAAGTTGAATAAAGCAGGGCGTAACAATGAAGTATTTTTTTGTAGGTGGAGAGAATGCCGAGTATTTTAGAAACAGGAAAGGATACTTTTCTATCCGTTGCCAAGGAATATGCAATGCAAACTTAGAATTCCTTGATGTGGTAGCTCGCTGGCCAGGGAGTGTCCACGATCAGACAATTTTTGATAATTGTTTACAAAGAGCACGATTCGAAGGAGGCGATCATGGCGATGGACTTCTCGTAGGTGATTCTGCATATGCAAGCAGGAGATATTTGATGCCTCCTCTTCTGAATCCTGCATCAGCCGAAGAGACTCTGTACAACGAATCTCAAATCAGAACTCGAAATCCAGTGGAGCGTATATTTGGAATTTGGAAGAGGAGATTTCCAGTCCTTGCACTTGGCATAAATGTACGCCTCGAGAAAGCTCTGCCAATCATTGTTGCAACCGCAGTTTTGCACAACATCTTGAGAAGAGCTGGTGAACCGGTTCCTCCTGATGACAACTTGGTTCAACTCCCAATGCCTTGGGAGGCCTTAATTCAGCGTGGGCAAATGAACATTGGGCCAGTTGAAAACCAGCAAGACATCATACGAGACCCCCATCGCCGAGCATTAATCAATGATTATTTCAGAACGCTTAATGCAATTAATGCAAATGAAAATGAGCAACCTCGCGACTGATCATTGTATGTGTATTATTTGTTTTTTAATAAACGAAAAACAACCAAAATTATCTCTATATAATTTATTTATTGTTCATATAAGTATATATAAGTATAAGTATATAAATATAATAATAATAAATATAAGTATAAGTTCTCATATAAAATCAAATAATCAGACAAATAAATCAAGTTTGCAATATTATTGTTTAATTTGTAACAATTGCACTAGACCCTTATATTATGTTACAAAGTTGATTCATTTGTTCGATTATTCTGAGAACCACACATTTATTAATTTTTCATCTTTCAGCCAGTTGGTCTATTTTTTAATCAGATATTGCAAAAATAGTGTAAGTTTCAATGTTTTATTAAATCTTCAATAACTTCCGAAATAATCAACATTTTTCAATGTTCAATGCTTATTTTGAAGCTATTTTTTCACCGTAAGACAAAACCTTACGAGTATGAATAGTAAGAAAAAATTATTCGAACTACAAGAACTTGAAGTTGTAACAAAAAATGTGGGAAAATTTGAAAACGTCTTATCTGTAGGCAAATCAGAATCGAAATTAAATAAATATATATTTTGAGGAAATTACATAGAAACCTCATGATTATAAGTTTAATATATTTTACAGAAATATTTTTGTTACCAAAAAGAATATTGCAAATTTCCCGACTTTTTTGTTACAACTTCAAGTTCTTGCAATGCGAATGGAAATTTTTGACGATTTATACTCATAAGCTGTTGTGATATGATAAAAAAATAGTTTGAAAATGAGCCCAAGAACATTTACCAAATTTTCATTATTTCGGATGTTATTGAACATTTAAGAAAACATTGAAATTTTTTAATTACAAAATAGACCAATTGACTTCACCCTGGGCTTATTTTATACAGAATTTTGAGAACGAAAAGTAACATCCTGCCTCTCTTACCCCTCATTCGAGCCCCAATTCTTTTCTCAATTTGAGTACCTGAAGTTCCAGTAGCTCAGCCTCTCTGCTTCTTTTTCTAATTTCAAGTTCATGGAGTTCCTGGCGCCGTTTGCTCTCGTCCTCCAATTCTTGCTTGGTAAACCTGGCCAATTTAAGTTTCGCTTTGACGAGCTCCTTTGCATCCTGATCCTCACGTAAGATGGGCCGCCGTCTCTTACAGCGTTGCACCCATTCCGCTTCCTCGGAAATTGTACGTTTCCGCACAGCCTTGTCGCTGCCAGAAGAGGCAGATGTCACAGTTCCGGATGAGCTAGATCGCTCTGGCATTAATTGTGCAGAGTCATCAGCACACAAACTTACTCGCAGCGCATCGGATTTCCTACTATACAGGATCTTTGGCAGGTATTCGCCCCATTTGTCCTTCGGGAGATCCTCGACACCTGCGGCTGATTTTAGCGGGGATGCTGACCGCAATGGATCTTTTGGGGATGAAATGGGTGGATCTGATGGTTCAAATGCCTGTAAGAGTAAAAATACAGGGTAAGAAAACAACAAAAACAATTGAATAATTCCTTCATATAGATGTGGATAAACCTCTTCCTCGTAAGTGATAAGCACACGTGGCTGAGGTACCGACACGGAGGAAAAATCACTCGTCTCTACATCGGACTGTGCTCCACTTGGGCCATTTGCATCCCCATCGAACTCATTGAAAAGTCCAACGCCAGATGGTCCCATGATGCTGAGCACCGTCAGGTCTGTCAACAAAGGATCTCCATTCCTATTCCTTTCGCCTCCACCTTCATTAAAATTGAGAAGCTTATTAGAAACACTTTAAATAATTTTACGGGAGGCTTTAGAGCGAAGACCCAACCTCGAAATTGAATTGTCTTATTTTATTCCATGAATACTAATATTACTTCCTCTTGTATCTCATTTCACTCCATAAATAATAATATTATATCCTGTTGTATTACATCCATTCCTGTTTTCAAACAAATCTGGATTCGGAGTAAAAAATTGGCTATTTCAATAGATTTTGTGATGACCGTTTATCCGAATATTGGAGTTGGAATCCAGAAAAACAGTCTTCACAAAAGCGAATACAGATTTGATTCTAAACAAGGATAGGCACTGATTATTTAAAAATATGTAATTATAGTATTTATGGAGTGACATGAGAGAATTCCATTTTGAGGTTGGGTCTTGCGCGTCCACTTCATGCCCTAACCTCAGCCCTAACCTCAACATGAATCAACAAGAACAAAAAAGCAGTACCATACACAGATAATACGTATATTTAAACATACCTGTCTTATTTCTTTCTGCCCGTTCGTGGCTGGCGGCCTTACGAGCACCTTTTTCAAATTATCCCACAGAGATTTAAGATTTTCAACCGAACGAAAATGCACTGATGATTGAGCGTTGAATGCATCGCACAGTGACTTCCAACCTTCTGCCTTTTCGTTTCGGGTCTGTGCGTCGGTCCGCTTACATTCTATCACATTTTTATAAACTGGAGCTAACGATGTGAATATTTCGATTTCTGATTTTGTGAAATTGGGAGCTCGGGGACGTTTTGCTAGCACACGAGATTCCGCCATCTTTACTGTTTACTTGGTTGAATACTAAACTACGTACTATGGCTACGTCTATGGTAGCATATCGTCTGCTCTCAACACGAAAATGGCAACACCGTACGGTTAACTAACGTCGAGTGCCATAACGGTGACAAATGCCTGGTGAAAGGCACGAATGGTAACGGCCAGTTAACTTCCCCCGTTAACTTAACAAGCCGTTTGTTAACTCGCCGTCAGCGCTGAAGTGGTGAAAGAGGGCCGTTTTTGCCCTTAACGTATTTCAATCCGCTTTCCCTCTGGCGCTCACTCAAACCGTTGTTACGCTGAAGCTTTTCAAATTCGCTTTCGCTCCTCTACTAATTCTACACCGCTTTTACTCTCGGCCCGTCATGTTATTCGCAGATACCTTGTTTAACGCCAACAGATTGGAAGTCCAAGTCTGTCACAGAAGACGCTTGTATCTGCTTCGGAGAGACTGCTTTACTGATGTTATGCTCTAAATGCCGGTCTCAGACACCTCTAGGTATGTATAGGTGTCTCCAGTGTTAAGATATATATATATATATATATATATATATATATATATACTCATATCCACTTATATCCACGAGATCAGGGTCTCCGTGAACGGCAGTCATTCGTCTTTGCGTCCGGCTGGTATCGAAAATTCCATAACGAACATGGTTTGTTTCTCGAAGTCAAGGAGAACTATGTCAGGCCTCGGTAGCGCGACAGAAAAAAATTGTCGAGAATATGTAGTTCCAGTATATTCGGCACTTCTCAATTTCGACAATTGACTCTACTTCCATAGGAGTGTTTGGCGGATCCTTTATAGTTTTGTGGAAGATGCTTTGTACAGAAACACTCCGTCGCTCACTTCTTCTTGTCTGACCATTTCAGGAAGAGGGTCTCGTCCATTTGCGACTATATGTGCTGTACCCAGAACGATCCTCTTGTTGAGGCATTCGAGATTATGTATTCCGCAACCACCTTGATAGCGTGAGATGTAAATTCACAGAACGGACGATTTAAGGTGCATGCTTTTGTTCATGTGCATAACTTTTCGTGACCCGATGACGAGGGATCTGAGCTCGTCTTTTGTCCATGGAACCACTCCAAATGAATAGAGTTTTACCGGAACGAGAAGCGTGTTCATTGAAGATACATACAATCCGAAAAAAAAAAAAATCCGAGATAATTTCGAAAATTGTTACAGAAATATCCGAAATACTGTAATGAGTAAAATTTTGTTTGAAAAAAAAGGATTAGAATATCATCATGAAAGTCAGTAAAAAAAACCATTAAATTAATCCCTAAAATCTGTCAAAAAGCCCTAACAAGTCAGCATTTTTTTTAGAGAAGAAAGAGAAAGATTTGGCTATTGACATTTTGTTGGATGGCAGTTGCTCTTAGTGGGACCCTGCAGTGGTTGATTAACTTTTTTTTTTTAATTATATATATATATATATATATTAAATTTTTTCCTGCTTGAAATATTAAAATAGTTTCAATAATTGAGCTGCAATATTAGAAGTTTGAGGGAGAATTTAAAAATAATTTAGGAGTCTTTGTACTTAACGCGTGAAGAGAAACGTTATCAGTTTAATTTTCGACTTTTCAATCACTTTAGTATCTTTAAAGATTACTGCCCCCCCCCCCCTGATCATAAAGGGAGTCTACATTTTTATCAAGAAATTTCAGCATAATTTGAAGTTTTTTAGCTTTAAAAATTTTATTTCGGCAATATTATTATAGAATTAGGATATCTTGGGAACATCCTTGGCATATAAAATTGGGACATTAATGGGATGTGCTCAGGATATTCTGAGATATCCTTGGGATATTTTAAGGATATCGAAATTTCCGCCCTGTAAGAGATCATTCGCAATATCCCTAGGATCTCCTGGGATATGCCCAGGATATCCTGGGAGATAAATCGCTAACCGCCGATATCTCATGCTGTGTGAGATCATGCAGAAGAGCTTGTGTATCAATTCGTATGTTCAGCGATTATAGATTCCACGCACATTTATTCTGGGTACATCTTATATCGTTGCAAATGGAAGAGATCTTCTCCTAAAAATGGCCAGGAAACACGAAATGATGAACAAAGAAGTGTTCCTTCACAAAGCCGCGGAGGAGGCGGCCAAGACCCTTGGCCTGAATTTTAACATTAGAAGTGAGGAAAGTGCATTACTCCATCTAGATACCTGACTTCTGAAAGCCCAATAAAGAAATCAGAGGTTGGAAAATTCGGCCAACAGCTACTCGACATAATGCGGCCCTAAGAGTGCTTTACTACCATCTTTGACACTCTTACGGTGTTGGCCGCGACCCTGCCATGCTGAACGCTCTGAGGGAGATAGAGTCAATTGTACGAAACGAGAAGTGCCAAATTTTTTGGAACTACGATTTTCGGGCAGCAGTCTCCGTTGCGCACTCGAGGCCTGACATTGATCTCCAGGACTTCGAGAAACGAACTATATTCGTGATCGAATTCTTGGCTCCGGCCAATTAGAACATCACTGCTAAGGAGAAGTGAAAGGAGGAGAGGTATCAAGGCCTCAAAAGGGAGCTTTAGTGATGGTACCCAAAATCATCGGTGAAAATAATTCTCCTTGCTATCAGTGCTCTCGGAGGTGCGAAACTACCACTGGTTCGTAACCTCAAAGCCATACCCGTGTGCCTAAAACATGCTAAGGCACTTGGGAGATGTATGCAGAAAGCTGTCACCCTTGGGTCGCTACGTGTCCTCAAGACACATGAGGTCTTCGCCGGTCTGTCGTTGTAATTTCGTCGTTGCCTATGACCACCCATCTCACAGTTGTGAGACGTGGCCATAAGTGTGATTTACCGTGGTTACACTGGGAGCCGGTGTCATTTTTATTAATAGCAGTTGCTCCCATTGGGTCCCTGCGGTGGCGGTTCAACCTGCTTTTTAAAATTATATGTATTTTAGAGTGGTCCAAAAAAAGCGACTGCTTAAATGTTCATGGGCGCGTGGAAATTCGTATAGCCTAGGAAAAATCAGAATATACCTATTTTTTTGTTTCGTTGTAGAGTCATTTTTCAGCTTGCTAAAATGTTTTAAAAATTTTTGTTAATGTAATGTAAAAGTGATAAAACTGTGAGTCCACTCTAAGGATTCACCTGCTTGGCGACTGGAGGCTTCTTCTGACTCCGTTCCAATGTGGTAACAGTCCTTAATGTGTTTGTCTACCTAGAGACCTACGCCCTAAAAGTTTATTACTGGGAACTTTAAGTGTCATTGTCAGCAGCTTACTCCGACTGCATGACCGTTTCTGTAAAGTGTAAACACCCTAACTCTGAAAAACTGCTCTTGGTCGAAGAGAGGCAGCAATATTAATTTGTATAAGTGTGTCTCCTTCGCACTTATAGTCGAAATGGATATTATAAAAGTTGAAAATATAATGCTTTGTAAAGTTAATTTGGAATAATTGTTATGACCAAAAATTCTGCACTTATTTAAAATAGTCAGTTTATTGGTTCATTGTTGAATATCATAACTAATTAGTCTTGAGAAATATTTAATAAATGAAAGTAAACATTTAATGTCTGCAAATAGTACTCTTTATTGAATAATTTTTTCCAGAAAATATTCAATATTACAATAAAATTTTTTTGGGCGGATAAAACAAAAACTCCTACAAGTCTTCTTTTAGACTTTTTTTACGTATCTCGCGTCTTTTGACGTAATATTAGACTTTTTGATTTTTGCATATCAATTTCAATAAATAAATTAAAAACGACAAGTTCTGTCGAAAAATGGTTAAAAAAAATTCTGTAGGAATTTTTAAAAGCTGAAATTCCTCGAAAAACCTTTCCCATATTTTGCGTCGTTCAGCTCAAAATTTAAATTTTGGATTTTTTTTCATAGTTTTTTCGATAAATCTAACCTTAAAATTAGAATTTTTTACGTATTTATTTTTGATGCATAAAACTAAAATTATGAGTTCTATCAAAAAGAGTTTTGAAGAAAAATGGTAGATATTCAGAAAAACTTAATTCTTATCTTAAACTTGTTTCACGCAATGATGAGAATGTAAAAAGAAAGTTAAGTTTTGAGCAATATCGGGCATCCAAGAAATTATTGTTTGGCGCACATCGAGACAATTAATTACGAAAGAGATAATCATCTGCAGATTTTTTTAACGATGTCTTATCACTATCGGGTACATGATGTCGATGAGAATTCACATTTAGGAGCAAACATTGCAATTGCTCTTCATTTGCTGTTATGTGAGAGTTGTACTCGGAAATTAACGCTACTCCGCGTTCTGCATTGTCGTTAGTGACGGGTAATCCGCAAATTGAATGTAAAGCAAATTTGTAATCCTCTCTGGAATTCCAGGTCTCTGGATCGAAGTTTAAAAAATCAGATGAAAGATTCAATTTCTGAAATATTTCTATACTTCTTGTAGTCACAAGCTTGTCAAGAGTTAAAGCCTTAATTTCATTTTTATGCTTTAGATTAAGTTCCAAGCGCTTTGACGGAACTTCTTTGCTACAGCGGTTTTGTTTAATTGCGAGAGACATTTTTCTATTACAATCTAAAGAGACATTTTTATCAAAAAAGCTAAACCGATTGTCAGTTCACTCAGGTACCACAGATGATTGACAATTTTTTTCAAAGCCACGTTACAAATCTTTTCATTCAGAGAAGCAAAATCAAGAAGTCTTTGTACTAGAGTAAGATCATTGTTTGCAGCTGCTTCTGGTTTTGTTGCTGTAAACCAGGCTCTTTGATAAAAAAGGACAACAAAAATGCAAATTACTCTGAGTCCACTGACTTCTCCGATGTATACCATTAAGCCATTTCCCTTCCAGGGTAGGCGTGACACTACCCGATTCGGGTAGTGTTTCTAGGTTGATAGCTTGTAGTAAAATAACTACAAGTGTGGGCTCACCACACCCACGATGTGCCAACAGCACTCGGTTTTCTCGAATGGTCACCCATCCAAGTACTAACCGCGCCCAACGCTGCTTAACTTCACTGATCTGACGAGAAATGGTTTTTTCAGCGTGGTATGGCTGTTGGCCGATAGTGAGAGTAAATTCTCCTCTGAATAAAAAGATTTTCAACTCGTAGATGGCTTTTGCCATCCATCTTGCGTGATGAAATGCTCCAGGTTTCTTGAATCGATAGGACATTCTTCCGTGAGGTTTTTGTCCAAGAAACATGACTATTAGTTCCAAAAGCTCTTTGTAGTCTCCTCGTCGATGTTTTTCCTGGAAGGAGAAATAAAATTTAATGAAATCCTATAATTTCTTGTTACTAATTACTGATAAGTAAATTTGAAAAACGATTTACAACATGCTAATCATACCTTCAGTCTTTTAGAGACGAATTGCAGAATATCTGCCTTTTTATTCGTAAGCGCTTCAGCTACGTCTGGATCATCCATGCCTGATTTGAAGTTTTTGCAATTAAGTGCAGACCATTTTTCTTTAAAAC
>CAKNYM010026138.1:0-16506 GCA_932195095.1 Andricus curvator | reverse complement strand
TCTTTGATACTAAAAATTGTTTGAAAAACTATTAATTATTTCAAAGGATATTTCAAAGTTTTAGAAATTGAGGAAGGATTATAAAGTAATTTAAATCTGAAGAATTAAAAAAAAGTGACATTTTGTAGATTTTTAAAGATTTAGAACAAAAAATTTAGAAGCTTTTTAAGAATGTTGCAAGATTTCAAGGGAATATAGAATTTTTCCTAAGATTCCTGGTATAATTTCAAATGATTATTCCTTTAGGAAAATTAACTTTCAAAGAAAATTTAAAAAGATTATAAAACAGTTCAAAACTTTTTTTTAAATATCTAAAAGAATCTGCAAGATTTTATAGCAATTTTTTTAGTTTTTAAAGATTATTCACAAATTTTAAGGAAAATTAGAATTATCTCAAAACATATACAAGTTTTTAAAAAAATTGAAAAAAATGTGAAAGTTGAAAAGATGTAAAAAAATTGAAAAAATGTAGATTTTTGAAGATTTCAGATAAAAAATTTGGAAGAGTATAAATTTTCTGGAGGAATTTAAAATGATTTTTTTCTCTTGAAAACTTTGAAGGATCTCCGAAAATTCATATAATATTTTTAAATTTCTTTCAAACTGCCACAAGTTCTAAATATTTTTGAAACTAAACTGAAGTTTTCCTAAAATTCTTTAAAATCCTGTAAAATGAAAGAACATTATTAAAAAATTTCTAGATATGTTTTTGACATATCTGAAGTTTTCAAAAATTTTTTGAATTTTCTCAAGAAAGTCTCAAAAATATTTTTTTGGAGTTTATCCTTATTTTATTTTTTTTATAAATTGATAATCTGGAAACATGAGATTTTTGAGAATGGTATTTTGTAGTTTTCACTCTATCACGCTTAATTCTTCACGGAATTATTAAATAGTAGAAGTTAATAAATAATTATTGTTTTTCCATTTAGAGACTGTAACTTGTCAGTACTTTATATTTTTCGAGGTGATGTGGCCTATTTAAAAGTTTCACAATATTACCACATGACTGTTTCAATCAAGCTGAAAATCTTATCAGGGTGGCCTTGTTATTGTACGAACAGAATTTCCAAGTTTTTCCGAGTTCGTAAAAATTTGTCATGGTCATTGGAAATAAAAAAAATTTAATTCGAAGTAATCAAAATCCAACTGCAAATTAAAGCACTCCCAGTCGAATTCTTTCGAATTCAAAACCATTCAAATTGAAGATTAAAAAATGTTCAATGCAAAAATGTTTGATTTAGAGGCCTGATAATTTACATGTATAAAATACATTAAAAATTTAACTTTTATAAATTGAACAAAAAAATGGATTTATGTTTGTATGGATTTGTTTTCATTTCCGGGCAATATGTATAAAATTTCATTTAAAAAATTTTCCGATGCATTTTTGGACCACCCTAGTGAACATTAGGATAGTACAAATTTTTCTTTCGAATTTTCAGCCATATCACCCGGAAATTTATTCGAATCCACACAAAAATTAATCCATTTTTTTTCTAAAAAGATTATATTTAGAGATGGCGCAAGCACCATGAAGTTTAACACGTATTTCCCCTTAGAAAAAATTGAATTTTGGTAAATGTTATTCAGAATCGTCAATATTAACTGAATTGGGTTGAAACTAAATTTTTCTCTTCATGCAAATTGTTTCTGATACATAAAATACTTCTTTATACCGATAATTAAATGTTTACATACATTTTTTAAACACTATATTATTGTTGTTAGCTATTTTGTCTTAGAATAGAGTCAGAAAGTCGCGGTTTGTTAAAGCGTGTTCCACCTTTTGTCCAATTTTCAATACAGAGTGAAGTAATACTTAATTAATGCTAATAGGCATAATTGTTTGAACAATTTCTTATTATTGTTAATAATATTAACTGCGGGTAATGCTCGAAAATATCAGTTTTTTCAACAATTTTACACTTTTTGTCCTATTTTCAATCAGACTAAGGTAAATAATTGATTAGAGTTAACACAATTAATTGTTCGAAAAATGTATTATTATTGCTAATAATATTCAATTTGAATAATGCCAGAAAATTGCGGTTTTTTCTGAAATTTTCAACCATTTTTCTACTTTTCACTTGGAGTGAGTAATTAGTTAATTTAATTTTAAAAAAATTATTATTTGAACAAATTATCATTGTTTATAACTATCATCGGCTTTACTCATGCTAGATAGTTGCAGTTTCTTCTGAAATTTTTTACTTTTCACCTAATTTTCACTAAGTGAGGAAATGATTAATGCAAGTTAATAAAAATGCTTATTTAAACACTTTATCGTTGTTTATAAATATCTTCGCGTAGAGTAATGCCAGAAATCTTACATAAGAGACAAAAACAAAGAATGGAATAATTAGAAGTTAGTGGGAGGACTAGATCATTAAATATCTTGTAAACGTTTTTTTTTAATTACAACAAGAAGTTTATGACTAAGCGTAAAAGATAAATTTTGAATTGCACATATTTTAACATTGCATGATGAATTACTTTATTAAGTAAAAAGTGGGTAAAAAGTTAAAACTTTTAGAAACAGCCGCAATAAATTGAATTAATTATTAACTCCCTCCCAGTGAAAGTAGACAAATAGTTGAATATTTCAGAAAAAAGCCGCGACTTTCTGGCATTATTTAAAATGAATATAATTGGAAATAATAATCAATTGTTCGAACAATTAATCTTATTAACTTTCATTAATTATTCACCTCCCTCTAATTGAAAATTGGACAAAAAGTGGAAATTATTTGAAGAAAATGCTATTCTCTAGCATTATTCTGAGCGAATATTGTCATAAATAATAGTAAATAGTTTAAAAAATTATTTTTGGCGAATTTCATCGATCATAGCCTTAGTCTAACTGAAAAGTTAGAAACAAGATGAAAAATTCGGAAAAAAACGTGTCTTTTTAATTCTATTCTAAGAGAAAATTGCTAAAAACAATAATAAATTGATTAAAACATTTATCTAAAAATCTAGTTATCCGTAGAAAGTAGTATTTTTTGTATTGGAAACAATTTCAATTAAAGAAACCGCAAAAAAATCATAACTAGCGCCAAAAACTCGCAAAACCCATTTTTTCATTTATAGGGGCTTTTTGGGACCCTATAAAACATACTAATGGCGGTGATATTAAAAAAGTAATATTTTATTCATATCCTATGGCTAATTGTGAAGACAAATGTTGAGTTTCGACTCGATTAAGCTAATATTGAAGATTCTGAATGAAAGTTACAAAAACGCCTTTTTCCACGACTGAAAAATCATTATTTGTTGAAAATTCGTCTTTTTGGTTCTATAATTCACTTTTTTGTTAAAAATTCATATTTTTAGGTTAAAAGTTTAATTATTTTGTTAAAAATTTAAATATTTGGTTCAAAAGTCAAATGTTATTTCTTTTGTTAAAAATGCATTGCCTCTCAAACTATTTTAAATTATGTTTTTATGTTTGTATATTATTAATTGGCAATGCAATAGCCAGCTATAATACTGCTAATTACATAATAATTATTGATGAAACCCTAAAATTATTTTTTAACATTATTTTGTGAAAGATAGAGATTGTATCATCAATTTTAAACGCGAAAGAAATTCGTGAATTTTCATTGAATTTGTTTCTTCAGCCAGGTGTTATTTGCTTCAAACTGAGTTTGACATTTATTCTTTTCGTTTGCTTTATTATTCAGTATGACACTATATGTTATGTCGCAACTCTTAGAAAGCAAGACTAAATTCTTACAATTCATATCCATAATATAATATAGGAAAAGATTGTTATAATCAAGAGTAATTCGTTTAAACAATTATATTTGCTAAACTGCATTAATTATTACATCGCTCTTAGTCAAAAACGTGGGCGAAAAGTTGAAAATTTCAGAACAAAGTCCAACTTTTTAACATTACTTGAAGAGAATATTATTAAAAATAATAATAAATTGCTTAAACGATTATGTTTTGTTAACTTAAATTAATTATTATCTCAGTTTAATTGGAAACTGGACAAAAAGTTAAAAATGCATTGCCTCTTAAATTATTCTCTATGTTTTTATATATATTTGTATATTATTAATTGGCAATGCAGAAATTGTGAATGTATAATATTTCTAATTTTATAATAATTATTCATGAAACCCTAAAATTATTTTTGATAAATTTTAAATGCGAACGAAGTTCGTAAGTTTTCATTGAATTTGTTTCCTCAGCCAGGTGCTATTTGTTTAAAATTGAGTTTGACATTCATTCTTTTCGTTTGCTTTATTATTCAGCATGACACTATATGTTATCTCCCAACTCTTATAAAGCAAGGCTGAATTCTTACAATTCATATCCATAATTTAATATAGAGGAATATTGCTATAAAAAAAAATTATTCGTTTAAACAATTGTGTTAGCTGAACTACATTAATTATTACATCGCTCTTAGTAAAAAACAGAGTGAAAATTTGAAAATTTCAGAAAAAACTGGAAATTTCTAACAGTAATTAGAGAGAATTTCATTAAAAATAATGATAAATTGTTGAAACAACTATGTTTGTTACGTTAATTGATTATGACCTCACCCTAATTAAAAAGTGGACAAAAAGTCGCAAGTTTTAAATGAAACTGCAACCTTCTAGAATTATTGTAAGAGAATATTGTCGTTAATAATAGTAAATATTTTAAACAAATATTTCTGGAGAATTTAATTGATCATTGCCTCAGTCTAACTAAAAACTTGAAAAAAAGTTGAAAAATTCGGAAAAACCCGTGTCTTTTTAAGTTGTTAATTCTATTCTAAGAGAAATTTGCTAAAAACAATAATAAATTGTTTTAAAAAATAGTGTAAACATCCAATTATCAGTATAGAGTAGTATTTGATGTATGAGAAACAAATCGCGTTAAAAGAAGCCGCAAAAAATCATAATTAGCGTCGAAAATTCGCAAAACCATTTTTTCACTTATGGGGTTTTTTGGGACCCTATAAAAAATACTTATGAACATGATCTTAAAAAGTAATATTTTATTCGTATTCTATGGCTAATTTTCAAGACATATTTTAAGTTTCAACTCGATTCCTCTACTATTGACGATTCTCAATAATATTTACAAAAACGCCCCTTTTCTTGTGGGAAATACGCGTTAAAGTATATGAGAGTTGCACCACCTCTAAATATCACTAAAAAAAGGGATTTATTTTTCAGTGGATTCGAATAAATTTCCGGGCGATAAGCATACAAATTCGATAAAAAAATTTGCCCATACATTTTGGACTACCCTAGTGTACACTCTCTCTGCGACCCCATTCAATCCTTCCCAATACCTTGTAATACACCCTCACGAAAAAATATCATAGGAAATGCAGTATAGCTCTAAAATAATTTTCCTATAATAAATTTTTTATAATTATTCGCGATACTAGGAAAATCATTATAGAAAATCCTTTTAAGAAAATCTGTATTGAAATAAAGAATGTTAAAATATTGAATAATATATCAAAAATAGATAATGTAGAAATGAGTGATTTATTTATTAACTTAACTGAGATTTCCAAACATATCGGGAGGTTTTGAGGGATTCCAAAGGATTTCTACAAATTTTGAAGGACTTCAACGGATTTAAAGGCTTTTAAAAGGATTTAAGATTTTCTAAATATTTCAACTAATTTTAAAAGATTTCATCGGTTTTCAAGAGGTTTTAAACATTTCCACAGATTTTAAGAAATTTCGGAACACTTCGAGGAAGTTTAGAGAATTTTACAGATTTTCAAACATTTCCGGATTTGTAAAGAATTCCAAAGGATTTCAAAATATTTCAAAAATTTCAAGGGATTTCAGTGAAAATTGTAGGATTTCCAAAGATTTTGAAGAATTTCCAGTGAACTTTGGTAAAAAATTTAAATGAAAAGAAATTTCAAGGGATTTCTAGCGATTCCAACAATTTAAAAAAATCAAAATTTACAATTAAAAAGTATACAATTTATATGATTTACATTCGAAATTTCTTCAAATTTGAAAGATTTAAAAATTACACGCATTGAAAATTGATGGATCTTCAATTGCAAATCTTCGAGATAAAGTAAATAGCCCAGTAATCGTGATGCGAATTTTCTTCACTTTTAGTCAATTTTAGTTATTGTTATTTTAATATTGTTCATATGTTTCAAAGGAAACATTTTTGAAAATATAAAACTGAAATTGGTAGGGAGTATATCAATTTTTATTAAGATTTTTTATTCTTCCAATGAAATATATGTTGCATAATTTATAGAATTCATTAATTAATATTTTGGGTGAACTGATTGTTAATTTCGTTCTATTAAAATTGCAAATAGGCATAGTTAAAAAAATGAATCGTTAATCAAAAAATATGCCCGTTGAGCAGGCATATTTCTTTTTTGGATGAAAATTAACTTTTTTTAACTGAAAATTTAACTATTACATTTGGAGTTGAAAATTTATCTTTTTTAGTTTAAAATTCAACTTTATGGTTAAAACTGCATCATTTTAGTTCTAAATTCATCTTGAGAGTGGAAAATTTAACCAGTTTTTGTCAACTGAACTGGTTTGTAGAAAATTCGTCTTTTTTGTTGAAATTTCGTCTTTTCGGGTAGACAATTAATCTTATTTATTGAAAAGTGATCTTATTGATAATTCGTCTTTTCGATCAGGAAATTAATCTTATTTTCAGAGAACCCATCATTTTGGTTAAGGATTCAACTCTCTTATTAGAAATTTGTGTTTTTTAGTTGAATTCAACCAGTTGAAAATTATTTCTTTTTGTTTGAAAATTAATTTTCAAACTGAAAATGTAACTATTCCATTTTCCGTTAAAAACTTATATTTTTTAGTTGAAAAATTCATCTCTCTTGTTTAAAAATTACATTATTGGTGAACATTCTCTTAATAACAAATCTGCATAATTTTCGGAATCTCATTTTTTTACATTTTGTTCTATTCCAAAATGTCATTAGGATAGGTTCGAAATATGTCATAAGGATAATTTTCAAGTCTTTTTCTCATATACTACAAAATTTGCAAAAATTTCTAAGACTCTGAAAGGAAAATTTTTTCAATTTTTGAAATTGCGTTAAATCTTTGTCGAAAATATCTAATTGAAGAACTTGACCTTCATTTTAAAATACCCTTTAAAATTCTTTGTAAATCCTAGATGTCTTATTCTTTACCTCCAAAAGATATTGATATACAACATTTTTAAGAACTTAAAATTTTTTATTTTAATATCAATATTTTGTCAAAATTTATACATTTTTTTCAAATATCAAATACTTCAAATAGTGGTAGGTATTTTTAAATCAAATAACCTTGCTTTCACAAGAAAACTAACCTTGGCGTTTTTTGATAATGTTTATTTATCCACAAGGTTCTAACTTGAAAATGTTGAAAGTTGAATCAATGTTTCCGGCGTAGTTTTAACTTATGTGGTGATGAATATTTCATCATTCTCGTCGAAGGTTGAACTCTCTTGTTCTGAGGTCAAAAATTGTCAGTGTATTCTTCCTTATTGAAAAAAAATACTTTCAAAACAATTGTGGTATCACAAAATATTAAAACAATTAGCAATAAGTTAACAAACTAAGGATTTGAGTAAAGTAAAAGAATTTCTTAAAAAATCCAAAAAAATGCGTCTTGCTAGCTTTTTTCTGTCAAAAGTTGCATTTATAAAATTATAGATTGTTTAAACAACAGCTTGCGTAGTTATAATGTTACAAAAAAGGATGGCGATTGCATTATGAATTTGAAACGCAAACAAAATTCGTTAATATTCATTGAATTTGTCTCTTCCGGAAGGTATCATTTATTTGAAATTGAGCATGACATTCATTCTCTTCGTTTGGTATATTATTCAGCATTGCACCATATGTTCTTGGGCAACAGTATAAAGTACAACCAAATGCATACAAGAAACAGTGATATCTTTACTTTTCTACAATGCGGATCATTGTAGGGACTATTTTCCTCACCATAGCGGTTTTACTTAATTCTATTGGTAAGCATACATAGCTTATAATATGAATGTATCATGGATCATAGCTATATGCAGCTTGTTACCCTATATTCATTGTATTTTTACCTAATTTCTTTGATAAAGATCATAATTCACACGTTTATATTTCTTCTATTTCAGAATTAAGTTCGCAGAGCAATTCGCCGCCACCCGAAGGTTTTTACCATGATGAAAATGGAAACTTGCAACCATTCAACCCTCCACCTGCTGTTTATCATCTCAGAACATATCGTAATAGTCTTAGACAATCCAGGCGCGCAACCAGGCTCGCAAACATGCCGGCTTCTTTACCACCCGAAGGTTTTTACTATGATGAAAATGGAGAATTGCAACCATTGAACCATCCAGCTGCTGTTTCTCATCCCGGAATATCTACTAATAGTGTTGGACAATCCAGGCGCGCAGCCAGGCTCGCAAGACGGCAGAACCCAGCCCATGGTCAGAACGTAGCCTTTGGGGAGATGTCTCACGCGCAGGTGCTCCGCAGGCCGGCCTTCAGAGGTGACGATCCGGAACGCGAACAGGAGGCCGTTCGGCAGGCAGCTACACAACAAGCCGTTCGGCAGGCAGCTACACAACCAGCCGTTTGGCAGGAAGCTGCACACGAAGCTGCTGATCCAAATTGGTTGAGCCTGGCACCACCAGGACGCCAATAATTTTTTGTAAAACTAATATACAATATTGTTTGTGAACAGAAGTCGAATAAAAGTGTAAAAAGCCAATAAAAATTACATCGAGAAATTGTCTTACATTTCTACCGACCCCTCATCGCGATTTCTTCCTCCATTATCACCTAACCACCCGCTTCCTTCCTCTATCCACACCATTATCGTCCCTAAAATTAAAAAAACAAATAATCAGAGTGAGCACAGTGAAACAGCGATATCATTTTTGTTGCAGCTCATTTGTTATATACTCGAAATAATATTTTTATCTTGAAACAGGAATACTTCAAGTGTGAATCTATAATATGAACATAGCTGCATTCTCATTCTCCGCTGTCTCATATTTGTGGAAACTTTTTCTTCTTTCCAAATAACGATACAATAAGACTCCGATTTACCGGAAATCGCTATACCGTCGCATTTGTTAATGGGGGAGGGGGGTCCAAGGAGGCGAGAGAGAGACGCTGCAAGGTCAGCGGAACAAACTCCACAACAACGCAGATGATGAAAGACCCGATTTATCGTGACGGCCGCAGGTTCCCACTGGGAGCAATTGCCATATATGAAAATGACACTGACTCTTAGTAGAACCGCGGTAAATTACACATATGGCCACGTCTCACGACCGTCAGGTGTGTGGTCACAGGGCACGACGAAATCGCAACGACAGGCCAGCTCTTAAGTTTCAAACCAGTGATATTTTTGCACCTCCGAGAGCACCGCTCACAATGAAAATTATTTTAATCGAATATTTTAGGTGCAGTCGCTGCAGCTCCCTTTTATGGTCTTGGTATCTCTCATTTTCTTTTTTCTTGGCAGTGATGCAGTAGTTTGCCGCAGAAGCACACTCAATTACGAATATAGTTCATTTGTCGAAGTCCTGGAGCACGACGTCAGGCCTCGATTCCGAAAATATACAAACGGAAAAGCTCAAACTTAAAAATCTAGTTAAAAGTTCGTCTTTTTCGGTGGAAAATTAATCCACTCGAGTGAAAATTCATCTGTTTAGTTAAAAATTCAACTGTTTTGTGGAAAATTCGTCATTTCGGTAGAACAATAATCTCCTTGTTTGCAAATTCTGCTACTTGCTTGAAAATTTAACTACTTTGTTAAAAATTTATTTTTCGGATGGAGATACATAATTTTCGTTGAAATTTCATCACATTGGCTGAAAATTAAAGTATTTTTAATTATATTTTTGGGTGAAAAAAAATATATGAAATTTTAGCAATTATATTTTTGGTTAAAAATGTATCTTTTTCAGTTGAAAATTCAACTATTTCGTTGAAAATTGATTTATTCTGTTGAAAATTTGCCTTTATAGTTAGAAAGTTAATTTTCTTAGTTACAAATTCGTGTTTCCTTTCAAAAGTTGAAACATCAAGTAATTGGTTCAAAATTTGTATATTTTGTTGAAAATTTATATTTTTCGATACGAAATTATTCTTGTCGGTAGAAAATTTAGGTTTTTGTTAGAAAATTCAATTATTTGATAAAGAATTCAAGAATTTTTAAGCAGCAGATTGAGGGCACGTTATCTTGTTGGAGGTGACTTATTCTATTTATAAGTATTACAATATTGAGTTCTTATTATTTCATGAAGGTTATAAATATCAGATAAACACGTTCATTCCTTTTTTTCATTTGTCGCGTTTTCCATTTTTATAACAATCTTTTAATTAATATACGTTTCAAAATTATAGAAAAACTGTCCCAAACCATTATATAAAAAATGGCTAAATACTATGCATGCAATTTTCAAATATTTAAAATATACAGATCAATATTTTAGATTTGAGGGTTTTCAAAATCACATTGAAGTCAGTCTTAAAATTTTTGGCTGGTCACGCTCGCGCTGCATTGCTGTTTTAGAATAAAACTCGAAAATAAAATTTTAACTATTTATACTGCAGGCTAAAATTTTTGATTTCATACTAAAACGGATATACCGTGTTTTTACATGCGAAAAAAATAACCCTCTCCCTTGAGGGTAGGTGGTAAAAGGCTGAAGGGGGCTTCAGCGTTTCCCCACCTACCCCATAAGCCCCCCAATCAAAAACCATCAAAAAGGCGTTAATTGAAATCTTTAAACTCTGCTGATAGTTCCAGAAATCATGAAAAATTTATTGAAATACCATGAGAGATTCAAAATCCCTTAAAATCGTTAAAATCCTTCCAAATCTTCCGAAATTCTAGGAATTTCTTTAAATCAGCATACAATTTTTCTGAATTCCCTAAAATCGTTAAAATCCTTAGAAATTCCTTCAAATTTTTTGAATCTCTTGAAAACTCCTTGGAATCCTTAAGAATACCCTAAAGATTTGAAATACTTTGAGATCTTTACCTTGAAATATTTTTCAAGCTTTTCTCGATTCCTGGAAATCTTTCAAAATACTTTAAAATTCTTTGAAATCCCTAAAAATCCCTTCACATTCTTGAAATCGATTAAAAATATTTTCGATTTTTTTCAAATCTTGGAAATGCTTCGAAATCCCTCAATTTGTGTGAACAAAATAATTTAAAATCCATTAGAATATTGTAAAATCCGTTGAAACTAAATGAAATCTGACATTTTTATCTGTCAAGTGATTTAAAAAAAAAAATGTTTTCTACTTTCTTATAACTGGATCAAGATAGAATCGGTACCGATAACCGAAAAATTACCGGTATCGATAATGAGATTCATTCAAAGAATATGGAAGAATTGAAGTCAACTTTTTTAATATTAAAATTTTTGTTAAAAACTACTAATTGCTTCAAAAGATATTTAGAAGTTTTAGAAATTTAGAAAGAAATGTCAAGTAATTCACAGCTGAAGAATTTGAAAAAAATGTTAACACTATGCTGATTTTTAAAGATTTCGAACAAAAAATTTAGAAGCTTTTTAAGAATTTTGCAAGATATCAAGAGAATGAAGAATTTTTCCTAAGATTACTGGGATAATTCCAAATAGTTATTCATTTTGGAAGAATAACTTTCAAAGAATATTTGAAAGGATTCTAAAACATTTCAAAACATTTTTAATAATATCTAAAAGAATCTGAAATATTTTATAGCAATTTTTTTAGTTTTTGAAGATTATTTACATAAATGTAAAAGTTGAAAATATGTAAAAAAATGGAAAAAATGTATATTTTTGAAGATTTTAGATGAAAAAAGTGAGAAGATTTTTAAGAGCTTTAAAATAATTCAAGAAAGTAAATTTTTTTAAAGATTCGTAGAAAAATTTAAAATGACTTTTTGATTTGGTAACATTAATTTCACGAGAATAAAAAAAAATTTCAAGCAATTTTTCAAATTGTGAAAAAAGAATCTGGAAAATTTTAGGTTATTTTTCTTAGTTGCGAAATATTTTTGAAGAATTGTAAGAAAAATTATAATTATTTCAGAAAATATATAGAAGTTTCGCAAAACATTTAACAATAACTAAAAATTTGATAAGATTTCAAAAAGGGCAGAAAGGCTTCAAGATAATAATGCAGATATGGTTCTAAGATTCCTGGAGAAACTTAAAATGATTTTTTTCTCTTGAAAACTTTGAAGGATCTGCGAAAATTCATAAAATATTTTTAAATTACTGTCAAACTGACACAAGTTCTAAATATTTTTGAAGCTAAACTGAAGTTTTCCTAAAATGCTGTAAAATCCTTTAAAATACAAGAACTTTATTAAAAAATTTCTAGATAGGTTTTCGACATATTTGAAATTATCACAAATGTTTTTGAATTTTCTCAAGAAAGTCTAAACAAAATTTTTTGGAATTTATCTTTACGTTATTTTTTTATAAATTAATAATCTGGAAACGAGACTTTTTGAGAATGGTATTTTGCAGTTTTAACTCTATCATGTTTAATTCTTCACGAAATTAATGAAATGACAGAAGTTCGTAAATAATTATTGTTTTTTTCCTTTAGAGGCTGTAACTTGTAAGTACGTCATATTTTCCGAGGTGATGTGGCCTAGTTACAAGTATCACAATATTACCACATGACTCTTTCAATGAAGCTGAAAATCTTATCAGGGTGGCCTTGTTATTGTACAAAACAAATTTCCAAGTTTTTCCGGGTTCATAAAAATTTGTCATGGTCATTGGAATTAAAAAAAAAATTATTCGAAGTAATCGAAATCGACCTTCAAATTAAAGCACTCAAATTCGAACTCTTTCTAATTCAAAAATATCCAATTTGAAGAAAATTGAATTTTTGTAAATTTTATTCAGAATCGTCAATATTAAGTGAATCAAGTTGAAACTCAACGTTTCTCTTAACGCGAATTGTTTCTAATACATAAAATACTTCTGTATACTGATAATTAGATGTTTGCATTAATTTTTTAAACAATTTATTATTGTTTTTAGCAATTTTGTTTTAGAATAGAGTCAGAAAGTCCAATTTTCAATCAGAGTGAGGTAGTACTTCATTAATGTTAACAAACATAATTGTTTGAACAATTTATTATTATTTTTAATAATATTCGCTAAGCTTAATGCTAGAAAATATCAGTTTTTTCAACAATTTTCCACTTTTTGTCTTATTTTCAATCAGAGTGAGGTAAATAATACATTAAACTTAACACAATTAATTTTTCAACAATTTATTATTATTGCTAATAATATTCAATTTGAATAATGCCAGAAAATTGCGTTTATTTTAATTTTCAACCATTTGTCTACTTTTCACTTCGAGTGAGTTATTAGTTTTTTGAACTTAGCAAAAATAATTATTTAAACAAATTATCATTGTTTATAACTATCTACGGCTTCACTAATGCTAGATAGTTGCGGTTTCTTCTTCAATTTTTTACTTTTCACCCAATTTTCACTAAGTGAGGAAATCATTAATGCAAGTTAACAAACATGCTTATTTAAACAATTTAATGTTGTTTATAACTATCTTCTCGTAGAGTAATGCCAGAAAGTTGCCTTTTTTTCTAAAATCTTCAGTTTTGATTTCACTTTTTCGCTAGGAACGAATAATAAGTAAACCTCAACAAGAATAATTTTTTCAATAGTATTGTATTTTTTGAGCGAATTATTTTCGCTGTTTTCTCAATGTTTGAAAAAATTAATTTAGACAAAAAAGCTATCTTACACGAGAGACGAAAACAAAGAATGGAATTATTTGAAGTAGGTGGGAGAACAAGGTCTTTAAATTACTTGTAAACGTTTTGTTTTGAATTACAACAGGAATTTTATGGCTAAGCGTAAAAGAAAAATTTGCAATTGCACATATTTTAATATTACCCCCCTCCACCCTTTTTTCCTGGAGAAACGACATCTGGCCGATGATAATATATATATTACTCTAAGAGAAAATAGTTATAAACAATAATAAATTGTTTGAAGAAGCATGTTTGTTACCTTGCATTAATTATTACCTCAATAAGAAAAAAAACGCGACTTTCTGGCATTATTAAAAATGAATATTATTAAAAATAATAATAAATTGTTCAAAGAATTAATTTTATTCACTTTAATTAAATGTTCCTACTCGGTGGGTTTCCTATCACCACTACGTAGCGCGTCCTCAGGTTGCGGATAGAGGAACGGCCCGTAAGGCTGAACAGCCCCCAAGGTTAACTGCGAATACAAGAATAAGCAGTCGCGGACAGCCGATAGGAGCCAGTCGTGGGTGTGGTGAATCTAGCACTGGTAAAAAATAGGTACACGACAACCATGGCTTGGGGGGACCCACCCATTCGCGTTCATACACAATGGGTGGGTTCTGGCAAGCCAAGGTGCAGCGTGTACCCACCTAGAAACTCTACCCGAACCAAAACTAAAAATCTTGTAAGGGAAAAATCCTGCTGCCCATTCGACACTGCAGCGATGACACTGCCCGCAAGGGATGTGTGGAATGATTCGCCTGCATAGGGCCAAAGGGGTATTGATGCCAGTAGGCGCGCTGCCTTGCAGGGGGACGTTAGGGTACGAGGATGAAACTGTAATGTGTCTGACGACAAGTTGACATGGTCCTTGTCAGAGTCGGAAAGCTCCCATACTTAGACCTAGGGAGGTATGGGGGTTATCACTCCTGGGACAGTGGACTCACCTACGATCGGAATAGGATCCTAACGTGCCGATTATCTTGAAACTACCATGGCTAACTTGCAAAAACAAAAAACTACAGTTAAAGATCTAAGGGTGGGAACTCTAAACGCGCGTAGTCTAAAAACTGGCCGATTTAGCGAACTCATTAAGATAGCAATTGAATACAAAACTGACGTAATAGCACTTCAAGAAACCTGCTGGTCGGGCGATTTCGCGTCAATTTCTAGGGATAACTATACTTTGCACTGGGGAGGAGCTAAGGGGCAAAGACTGGGGACTGGTTTTCTTATTAATAAACGAATTTCGCAAGCACTTATCGACATGCAATTCATTAACGACCGGTTATCATACATTTTACTAAAGGGTAATTTCAGCAAACACGTATTAATCAATGTGCACTGCCCCACCGAGGACAAAGACGAAGACACTAAAGATCTTTTTTATGAAACAATCGAGCAGGTTTTTGACAAGTTCTCAACGTTTGACGCAAAAATAGTATTGGGGGATTTCAACGCGAAAATTGGAAAAGAACCAATGTATAGGCCTACAATAGGATCAGAAAGTTTGCATGACGTCAGTAATGATAATGGAACCAGAGTAATAAACTTTGCAGCTTCAAAGAACCTCGTTGTCAAAAGCACATATTTCAAGCATAAAAATATACATAAGGCCACCTGGACATCACCAGATGGTAATACTCACAATCAGATTGATCACGTTCTAATAGACAGAAGACGTCATACAAACATTCTCGATATAAGATCGTATAGGGGAGCGGATTTAAATTCAGACCATTTTCTCGTGATAGTAAAACTAAGATCTAGGCTAGCGTTAAGTAAGAAAACAAGCCGCACAGAGCCAACAGTTCGTTTCAATATAGATAAGTTCAAAACAGCAACAGAAACATTAAATTACCAAGTTGAGATTTCTAATAGTTTCGACGCTCTCCAAGAACAGAGAGACGATAACAATAATCACGAGGAGGACCCGGAAACCCTGTGGAGCAATACGAAAAAGGCGATAAAGGCAGCCGTGAAACTTACGATAGGTTTTAAGAAAGTAACCAAAAGCAAACCATGGTTTGACGAAGAGTGCAAACTCTGGTTTGAGAAACGTCGGAAGGCCAGACTAAGTAGTTTACAAAATAAGTGCGATCAAACACATAAGAAATATCTCGAGATTAGCAAAAGTACAAATAGGCTCTATAGATCCAAGAAAAGGGAGTGGGAAAAGAATAAAATACTAGCAATAGAAGCGCATAATAAACAAAATAACCCGCGTAAGATGTACAGGGGAATCAATTTTATAAAGAAAGGCTTTCAAAGTAGAACGGAAGTAATGAGGGACGAAAATGGCAATCTAGTAGCCGATGCGACAGAGAGACTGAATTTATGGAAAGATTATTTCGATAAACTATTAAATGTACGCGAAACCCCCCCTGAAGGTAATCTCGGCGAAATCCACACTGCTGATCTATTAATTAACGATCCTACTGATATAGAAATACAAATGGCCATAAAGAAGTTGAAAAATAACAAAGCCGCGGGCATTGATGACCTACCGTCAGAACTGATAAAAAATGGAGGCCCTTGCCTCACAAGGCAAATTTGTAAATTGATACGCGCAGTTTGGAAAACAGAACGCATGCCGGAAGAATGGAATACCTCTATCATTATTCTATTATATTTATATTCTATTATAACTACCGAAAATAAGATTAAAACGGAAATCAATGCGCGGCTACACGCTGGCAATGGGTGCTATTATGCAGCAAACACGCTACTA